>CAKOAL010000002.1:0-253692 GCA_932294355.1 Aporophyla lueneburgensis | reverse complement strand
CCTTCGTAATTAGGCTACCGCCCACCGTTTTAGCTGTCAGAATCCATTTTTCTTCATGGGAAGTAGGCGAATGTGCTAGGTAGTTGAAGTTTTCGTTATTTTTTTATAACGATAAATAATGTAAATTTGCTTAATATTCTTTACTATCTACTCAGTTTATTTTCATATAATTAAGTACTTATCCACCGCACCTTCCGGGTGGACTGCGATCCTCGATCGGTTCTGCCTGCTGGGGGGCCCAAATAGCGTAATTTCTACATAACTTTAATATTTTGTACTGGACCCATCCTCGAATACGTCGCCGTTGAACTGCCCGCGCGCAGGACGCGTCTCTGGACACCTCACACGTCGGTCCTAGCTCAGAAAAACGGAAAAAACTTTTGCTAACTCGTTGCGAAAATTCTAACTTAGTGATACAGTGAGCCTCATACAATACGAAATCTTGAATACTAAAAGGCCGATTTGTTCGCGGTTTTCGACGATATCCTTCGTAATTAGGCTACCGCCCACCGTTTTAGCTGTCAGAATCCATTTTTCTTCATGGGAAGTAGGCGAATGTGCTAGGTAGTTGAAGTTTTCGTTATTTTTTTATAACGATAAATAATGTAAATTTGCTTAATATTCTTACTATCTACTCAGTTTATTTTCATATAATTAAGTACTTATCCACCGCACCTTCCGGGTGGACTGCGATCCTCGATCGGTTCTGCCTGCTGGGGGGCCCAAATAGCGTAATTTCTACATAACTTTAATATTTTGTACTGGACCCATCCTCGAATACGTCGCCGTTGAACTGCCCGCGCGCAGACGCGTCTCTGGACACCTCACACGTCGGTCTAGCTCAGAAAAACGGAAAAAACTTTTGCTAACTCGTTGCGAAAATTCTAACTTAGTGATACAGTGAGCCTCATACAATACGAAATCTTGAATACTAAAAGGCCGATTTGTTCGCGGTTTTCGACGATATCCTTCGTAATTAGGCTACCGCCCACCGTTTTAGCTGTCAGAATCCATTTTTCTTCATGGGAAGTAGGCGAATGTGCTAGGTAGTTGAAGTTTTCGTTATTTTTTTATAACGATAAATAATGTAAATTTGCTTAATATTCTTACTATCTACTCAGTTTATTTTCATATAATTAAGTACTTATCCACCGCACCTTCCGGGTGGACTGCGATCCTCGATCGGTTCTGCCTGCTGGGGGGCCCAAATAGCGTAATTTCTACATAACTTTAATATTTTGTACTGGACCCATCCTCGAATACGTCGCCGTTGAACTGCCCGCGCGCAGACGCGTCTCTGGACACCTCACACGTCGGTCTAGCTCAGAAAAACGGAAAAAACTTTTGCTAACTCGTTGCGAAAATTCTAACTTAGTGATACAGTGAGCCTCATACAATACGAAATCTTGAATACTAAAAGGCCGATTTGTTCGCGGTTTTCGACGATATCCTTCGTAATTAGGCTACCGCCCACCGTTTTAGCTGTCAGAATCCATTTTTCTTCATGGGAAGTAGGCGAATGTGCTAGGTAGTTGAAGTTTTCGTTATTTTTTTATAACGATAAATAATGTAAATTTGCTTAATATTCTTACTATCTACTCAGTTTATTTTCATATAATTAAGTACTTATCCACCGCACCTTCCGGGTGGACTGCGATCCTCGATCGGTTCTGCCTGCTGGGGGGCCCAAATAGCGTAATTTCTACATAACTTTAATATTTTGTACTGGACCCATCCTCGAATACGTCGCCGTTGAACTGCCCGCGCGCAGACGCGTCTCTGGACACCTCACACGTCGGTCTAGCTCAGAAAAACGGAAAAAAACTTTTGCTAACTCGTTGCGAAAATTCTAACTTAGTGATACAGTGAGCCTCATACAATACGAAATCTTGAATACTAAAAGGCCGATTTGTTCGCGGTTTTCGACGATATCCTTCGTAATTAGGCTACCGCCCACCGTTTTAGCTGTCAGAATCCATTTTTCTTCATGGGAAGTAGGCGAATGTGCTAGGTAGTTGAAGTTTTCGTTATTTTTTTTATAACGATAAATAATGTAAATTTGCTTAATATTCTTACTATCTACTCAGTTTATTTTCATATAATTAAGTACTTATCCACCGCACCTTCCGGGTGGACTGCGATCCTCGATCGGTTCTGCCTGCTGGGGGGCCCCAAATAGCGTAATTTCTACATAACTTTAATATTTTGTACTGGACCCATCCTCGAATACGTCGCCGTTGAACTGCCCGCGCGCAGACGCGTCTCTGGACACCTCACACGTCGGTCTAGCTCAGAAAAACGGAAAAAACTTTTGCTAACTCGTTGCGAAAATTCTAACTTAGTGATACAGTGAGCCTCATACAATACGAAATCTTGAATACTAAAAGGCCGATTTGTTCGCGGTTTTCGACGATATCCTTCGTAATTAGGCTACCGCCCACCGTTTTAGCTGTCAGAATCCATTTTTCTTCATGGGAAGTAGGCGAATGTGCTAGGTAGTTGAAGTTTTCGTTATTTTTTTATAACGATAAATAATGTAAATTTGCTTAATATTCTTACTATCTACTCAGTTTATTTTCATATAATTAAGTACTTATCCACCGCACCTTCCGGGTGGACTGCGATCCTCGATCGGTTCTGCCTGCTGGGGGGCCCAAATAGCGTAATTTCTACATAACTTTAATATTTTGTACTGGACCCATCCTCGAATACGTCGCCGTTGAACTGCCCGCGCGCAGACGCGTCTCTGGACACCTCACACGTCGGTCTAGCTCAGAAAAACGGAAAAAACTTTTGCTAACTCGTTGCGAAAATTCTAACTTAGTGATACAGTGAGCCTCATACAATACGAAATCTTGAATACTAAAAGGCCGATTTGTTCGCGGTTTTCGACGATATCCTTCGTAATTAGGCTACCGCCCACCGTTTTAGCTGTCAGAATCCATTTTTCTTCATGGGAAGTAGGCGAATGTGCTAGGTAGTTGAAGTTTTCGTTATTTTTTTATAACGATAAATAATGTAAATTTGCTTAATATTCTTACTATCTACTCAGTTTATTTTCATATAATTAAGTACTTATCCACCGCACCTTCCGGGTGGACTGCGATCCTCGATCGGTTCTGCCTGCTGGGGGGCCCAAATAGCGTAATTTCTACATAACTTTAATATTTTGTACTGGACCCATCCTCGAATACGTCGCCGTTGAACTGCCCGCGCGCAGACGCGTCTCTGGACACCTCACACGTCGGTCTAGCTCAGAAAAACGGAAAAAACTTTTGCTAACTCGTTGCGAAAATTCTAACTTAGTGATACAGTGAGCCTCATACAATACGAAATCTTGAATACTAAAAGGCCGATTTGTTCGCGGTTTTCGACGATATCCTTCGTAATTAGGCTACCGCCCACCGTTTTAGCTGTCAGAATCATTTTTCTTCATGGGAAGTAGGCGAATGTGCTAGGTAGTTGAAGTTTTCGTTATTTTTTTATAACGATAAATAATGTAAATTTGCTTAATATTCTTACTATCTACTCAGTTTATTTTCATATAATTAAGTACTTATCCACCGCACCTTCCGGGTGGACTGCGATCCTCGATCGGTTCTGCCTGCTGGGGGGCCCAAATAGCGTAATTTCTACATAACTTTAATATTTTGTACTGGACCCATCCTCGAATACGTCGCCGTTGAACTGCCCGCGCGCAGACGCGTCTCTGGACACCTCACACGTCGGTCTAGCTCAGAAAAACGGAAAAAACTTTTGCTAACTCGTTGCGAAAATTCTAACTTAGTGATACAGTGAGCCTCATACAATACGAAATCTTGAATACTAAAAGGCCGATTTGTTCGCGGTTTTCGACGATATCCTTCGTAATTAGGCTACCGCCCACCGTTTTAGCTGTCAGAATCCATTTTTCTTCATGGGAAGTAGGCGAATGTGCTAGGTAGTTGAAGTTTTCGTTATTTTTTTATAACGATAAATAATGTAAATTTGCTTAATATTCTTACTATCTACTCAGTTTATTTTCATATAATTAAGTACTTATCCACCGCACCTTCCGGGTGGACTGCGATCCTCGATCGGTTCTGCCTGCTGGGGGGCCCAAATAGCGTAATTTCTACATAACTTTAATATTTTGTACTGGACCCATCCTCGAATACGTCGCCGTTGAACTGCCCGCGCGCAGACGCGTCTCTGGACACCTCACACGTCGGTCTAGCTCAGAAAAACGGAAAAAACTTTTGCTAACTCGTTGCGAAAATTCTAACTTAGTGATACAGTGAGCCTCATACAATACGAAATCTTGAATACTAAAAGGCCGATTTGTTCGCGGTTTTCGACGATATCCTTCGTAATTAGGCTACCGCCCACCGTTTTAGCTGTCAGAATCCATTTTTCTTCATGGGAAGTAGGCGAATGTGCTAGGTAGTTGAAGTTTTCGTTATTTTTTTATAACGATAAATAATGTAAATTTGCTTAATATTCTTACTATCTACTCAGTTTATTTTCATATAATTAAGTACTTATCCACCGCACCTTCCGGGTGGACTGCGATCCTCGATCGGTTCTGCCTGCTGGGGGGCCCAAATAGCGTAATTTCTACATAACTTTAATATTTTGTACTGGACCCATCCTCGAATACGTCGCCGTTGAACTGCCCGCGCGCAGACGCGTCTCTGGACACCTCACACGTCGGTCTAGCTCAGAAAAACGGAAAAAACTTTTGCTAACTCGTTGCGAAAATTCTAACTTAGTGATACAGTGAGCCTCATACAATACGAAATCTTGAATACTAAAAGGCCGATTTGTTCGCGGTTTTCGACGATATCCTTCGTAATTAGGCTACCGCCCACCGTTTTAGCTGTCAGAATCCATTTTTCTTCATGGGAAGTAGGCGAATGTGCTAGGTAGTTGAAGTTTTCGTTATTTTTTTATAACGATAAATAATGTAAATTTGCTTAATATTCTTACTATCTACTCAGTTTATTTTCATATAATTAAGTACTTATCCACCGCACCTTCCGGGTGGACTGCGATCCTCGATCGGTTCTGCCTGCTGGGGGGCCCAAATAGCGTAATTTCTACATAACTTTAATATTTTGTACTGGACCCATCCTCGAATACGTCGCCGTTGAACTGCCCGCGCGCAGACGCGTCTCTGGACACCTCACACGTCGGTCTAGCTCAGAAAAACGGAAAAAACTTTTGCTAACTCGTTGCGAAAATTCTAACTTAGTGATACAGTGAGCCTCATACAATACGAAATCTTGAATACTAAAAGGCCGATTTGTTCGCGGTTTTCGACGATATCCTTCGTAATTAGGCTACCGCCCACCGTTTTAGCTGTCAGAATCCATTTTTCTTCATGGGAAGTAGGCGAATGTGCTAGGTAGTTGAAGTTTTCGTTATTTTTTTATAACGATAAATAATGTAAATTTGCTTAATATTCTTACTATCTACTCAGTTTATTTTCATATAATTAAGTACTTATCCACCGCACCTTCCGGGTGGACTGCGATCCTCGATCGGTTCTGCCTGCTGGGGGGCCCAAATAGCGTAATTTCTACATAACTTTAATATTTTGTACTGGACCCATCCTCGAATACGTCGCCGTTGAACTGCCCGCGCGCAGACGCGTCTCTGGACACCTCACACGTCGGTCTAGCTCAGAAAAACGGAAAAAACTTTTGCTAACTCGTTGCGAAAATTCTAACTTAGTGATACAGTGAGCCTCATACAATACGAAATCTTGAATACTAAAAGGCCGATTTGTTCGCGGTTTTCGACGATATCCTTCGTAATTAGGCTACCGCCCACCGTTTTAGCTGTCAGAATCCATTTTTCTTCATGGGAAGTAGGCGAATGTGCTAGGTAGTTGAAGTTTTCGTTATTTTTTTATAACGATAAATAATGTAAATTTGCTTAATATTCTTACTATCTACTCAGTTTATTTTCATATAATTAAGTACTTATCCACCGCACCTTCCGGGTGGACTGCGATCCTCGATCGGTTCTGCCTGCTGGGGGGCCCAAATAGCGTAATTTCTACATAACTTTAATATTTTGTACTGGACCCATCCTCGAATACGTCGCCGTTGAACTGCCCGCGCGCAGACGCGTCTCTGGACACCTCACACGTCGGTCTAGCTCAGAAAAACGGAAAAAACTTTTGCTAACTCGTTGCGAAAATTCTAACTTAGTGATACAGTGAGCCTCATACAATACGAAATCTTGAATACTAAAAGGCCGATTTGTTCGCGGTTTTCGACGATATCCTTCGTAATTAGGCTACCGCCCACCGTTTTAGCTGTCAGAATCCATTTTTCTTCATGGGAAGTAGGCGAATGTGCTAGGTAGTTGAAGTTTTCGTTATTTTTTTATAACGATAAATAATGTAAATTTGCTTAATATTCTTACTATCTACTCAGTTTATTTTCATATAATTAAGTACTTATCCACCGCACCTTCCGGGTGGACTGCGATCCTCGATCGGTTCTGCCTGCTGGGGGGCCCAAATAGCGTAATTTCTACATAACTTTAATATTTTGTACTGGACCCATCCTCGAATACGTCGCCGTTGAACTGCCCGCGCGCAGACGCGTCTCTGGACACCTCACACGTCGGTCTAGCTCAGAAAAACGGAAAAAACTTTTGCTAACTCGTTGCGAAAATTCTAACTTAGTGATACAGTGAGCCTCATACAATACGAAATCTTGAATACTAAAAGGCCGATTTGTTCGCGGTTTTCGACGATATCCTTCGTAATTAGGCTACCGCCCACCGTTTTAGCTGTCAGAATCCATTTTTCTTCATGGGAAGTAGGCGAATGTGCTAGGTAGTTGAAGTTTTCGTTATTTTTTTATAACGATAAATAATGTAAATTTGCTTAATATTCTTACTATCTACTCAGTTTATTTTCATATAATTAAGTACTTATCCACCGCACCTTCCGGGTGGACTGCGATCCTCGATCGGTTCTGCCTGCTGGGGGGCCCAAATAGCGTAATTTCTACATAACTTTAATATTTTGTACTGGACCCATCCTCGAATACGTCGCCGTTGAACTGCCCGCGCGCAGACGCGTCTCTGGACACCTCACACGTCGGTCTAGCTCAGAAAAACGGAAAAAACTTTTGCTAACTCGTTGCGAAAATTCTAACTTAGTGATACAGTGAGCCTCATACAATACGAAATCTTGAATACTAAAAGGCCGATTTGTTCGCGGTTTTCGACGATATCCTTCGTAATTAGGCTACCGCCCACCGTTTTAGCTGTCAGAATCCATTTTTCTTCATGGGAAGTAGGCGAATGTGCTAGGTAGTTGAAGTTTTCGTTATTTTTTTATAACGATAAATAATGTAAATTTGCTTAATATTCTTACTATCTACTCAGTTTATTTTCATATAATTAAGTACTTATCCACCGCACCTTCCGGGTGGACTGCGATCCTCGATCGGTTCTGCCTGCTGGGGGGCCCAAATAGCGTAATTTCTACATAACTTTAATATTTTGTACTGGACCCATCCTCGAATACGTCGCCGTTGAACTGCCCGCGCGCAGACGCGTCTCTGGACACCTCACACGTCGGTCTAGCTCAGAAAAACGGAAAAAACTTTTGCTAACTCGTTGCGAAAATTCTAACTTAGTGATACAGTGAGCCTCATACAATACGAAATCTTGAATACTAAAAGGCCGATTTGTTCGCGGTTTTCGACGATATCCTTCGTAATTAGGCTACCGCCCACCGTTTTAGCTGTCAGAATCCATTTTTCTTCATGGGAAGTAGGCGAATGTGCTAGGTAGTTGAAGTTTTCGTTATTTTTTTATAACGATAAATAATGTAAATTTGCTTAATATTCTTACTATCTACTCAGTTTATTTTCATATAATTAAGTACTTATCCACCGCACCTTCCGGGTGGACTGCGATCCTCGATCGGTTCTGCCTGCTGGGGGGCCCAAATAGCGTAATTTCTACATAACTTTAATATTTTGTACTGGACCCATCCTCGAATACGTCGCCGTTGAACTGCCCGCGCGCAGACGCGTCTCTGGACACCTCACACGTCGGTCTAGCTCAGAAAAACGGAAAAAACTTTTGCTAACTCGTTGCGAAAATTCTAACTTAGTGATACAGTGAGCCTCATACAATACGAAATCTTGAATACTAAAAGGCCGATTTGTTCGCGGTTTTCGACGATATCCTTCGTAATTAGGCTACCGCCCACCGTTTTAGCTGTCAGAATCCATTTTTCTTCATGGGAAGTAGGCGAATGTGCTAGGTAGTTGAAGTTTTCGTTATTTTTTTATAACGATAAATAATGTAAATTTGCTTAATATTCTTACTATCTACTCAGTTTATTTTCATATAATTAAGTACTTATCCACCGCACCTTCCGGGTGGACTGCGATCCTCGATCGGTTCTGCCTGCTGGGGGGCCCAAATAGCGTAATTTCTACATAACTTTAATATTTTGTACTGGACCCATCCTCGAATACGTCGCCGTTGAACTGCCCGCGCGCAGACGCGTCTCTGGACACCTCACACGTCGGTCTAGCTCAGAAAAACGGAAAAAACTTTTGCTAACTCGTTGCGAAAATTCTAACTTAGTGATACAGTGAGCCTCATACAATACGAAATCTTGAATACTAAAAGGCCGATTTGTTCGCGGTTTTCGACGATATCCTTCGTAATTAGGCTACCGCCCACCGTTTTAGCTGTCAGAATCCATTTTTCTTCATGGGAAGTAGGCGAATGTGCTAGGTAGTTGAAGTTTTCGTTATTTTTTTATAACGATAAATAATGTAAATTTGCTTAATATTCTTACTATCTACTCAGTTTATTTTCATATAATTAAGTACTTATCCACCGCACCTTCCGGGTGGACTGCGATCCTCGATCGGTTCTGCCTGCTGGGGGGCCCAAATAGCGTAATTTCTACATAACTTTAATATTTTGTACTGGACCCATCCTCGAATACGTCGCCGTTGAACTGCCCGCGCGCAGACGCGTCTCTGGACACCTCACACGTCGGTCTAGCTCAGAAAAACGGAAAAAACTTTTGCTAACTCGTTGCGAAAATTCTAACTTAGTGATACAGTGAGCCTCATACAATACGAAATCTTGAATACTAAAAGGCCGATTTGTTCGCGGTTTTCGACGATATCCTTCGTAATTAGGCTACCGCCCACCGTTTTAGCTGTCAGAATCCATTTTTCTTCATGGGAAGTAGGCGAATGTGCTAGGTAGTTGAAGTTTTCGTTATTTTTTTATAACGATAAATAATGTAAATTTGCTTAATATTCTTACTATCTACTCAGTTTATTTTCATATAATTAAGTACTTATCCACCGCACCTTCCGGGTGGACTGCGATCCTCGATCGGTTCTGCCTGCTGGGGGGCCCAAATAGCGTAATTTCTACATAACTTTAATATTTTGTACTGGACCCATCCTCGAATACGTCGCCGTTGAACTGCCCGCGCGCAGACGCGTCTCTGGACACCTCACACGTCGGTCTAGCTCAGAAAAACGGAAAAAACTTTTGCTAACTCGTTGCGAAAATTCTAACTTAGTGATACAGTGAGCCTCATACAATACGAAATCTTGAATACTAAAAGGCCGATTTGTTCGCGGTTTTCGACGATATCCTTCGTAATTAGGCTACCGCCCACCGTTTTAGCTGTCAGAATCCATTTTTCTTCATGGGAAGTAGGCGAATGTGCTAGGTAGTTGAAGTTTTCGTTATTTTTTTATAACGATAAATAATGTAAATTTGCTTAATATTCTTACTATCTACTCAGTTTATTTTCATATAATTAAGTACTTATCCACCGCACCTTCCGGGTGGACTGCGATCCTCGATCGGTTCTGCCTGCTGGGGGGCCCAAATAGCGTAATTTCTACATAACTTTAATATTTTGTACTGGACCCATCCTCGAATACGTCGCCGTTGAACTGCCCGCGCGCAGACGCGTCTCTGGACACCTCACACGTCGGTCTAGCTCAGAAAAACGGAAAAAACTTTTGCTAACTCGTTGCGAAAATTCTAACTTAGTGATACAGTGAGCCTCATACAATACGAAATCTTGAATACTAAAAGGCCGATTTGTTCGCGGTTTTCGACGATATCCTTCGTAATTAGGCTACCGCCCACCGTTTTAGCTGTCAGAATCCATTTTTCTTCATGGGAAGTAGGCGAATGTGCTAGGTAGTTGAAGTTTTCGTTATTTTTTTATAACGATAAATAATGTAAATTTGCTTAATATTCTTACTATCTACTCAGTTTATTTTCATATAATTAAGTATTTATCCACCGCACCTTCCGGGTGGACTGCGATCCTCGATCGGTTCTGCCTGCTGGGGGGCCCAAATAGCGTAATTTCTACATAACTTTAATATTTTGTACTGGACCCATCCTCGAATACGTCGCCGTTGAACTGCCCGCGCGCAGACGCGTCTCTGGACACCTCACACGTTGGTCTAGCTCAGAAAAACGGAAAAAACTTTTGCTAACTCGTTGCGAAAATTCTAACTTAGTGATACAGTGAGCCTCATACAATACGAAATCTTGAATACTAAAAGGCCGATTTGTTCGCGGTTTTCGACGATATCCTTCGTAATTAGGCTACCGCCCACCGTTTTAGCTGTCAGAATCCATTTTTCTTCATGGGAAGTAGGCGAATGTGCTAGGTAGTTGAAGTTTTCGTTATTTTTTTATAACGATAAATAATGTAAATTTGCTTAATATTCTTACTATCTACTCAGTTTATTTTCATATAATTAAGTACTTATCCACCGCACCTTCCGGGTGGACTGCGATCCTCGATCGGTTCTGCCTGCTGGGGGGCCCAAATAGCGTAATTTCTACATAACTTTAATATTTTGTACTGGACCCATCCTCGAATACGTCGCCGTTGAACTGCCCGCGCGCAGACGCCTCTCTGGACACCTCACACGTCGGTCTAGCTCAGAAAAACGGAAAAAACTTTTGCTAACTCGTTGCGAAAATTCTAACTTAGTGATACAGTGAGCCTCATACAATACGAAATCTTGAATACTAAAAGGCCGATTTGTTCGCGGTTTTCGACGATATCCTTCGTAATTAGGCTACCGCCCACCGTTTTAGCTGTCAGAATCCATTTTTCTTCATGGGAAGTAGGCGAATGTGCTAGGTAGTTGAAGTTTTCGTTATTTTTTTATAACGATAAATAATGTAAATTTGCTTAATATTCTTACTATCTACTCAGTTTATTTTCATATAATTAAGTACTTATCCACCGCACCTTCCGGGTGGACTGCGATCCTCGATCGGTTCTGCCTGCTGGGGGGCCCAAATAGCGTAATTTCTACATAACTTTAATATTTTGTACTGGACCCATCCTCGAATACGTCGCCGTTGAACTGCCCGCGCGCAGACGCGTCTCTGGACACCTCACACGTCGGTCTAGCTCAGAAAAACGGAAAAAACTTTTGCTAACTCGTTGCGAAAATTCTAACTTAGTGATACAGTGAGCCTCATACAATACGAAATCTTGAATACTAAAAGGCCGATTTGTTCGCGGTTTTCGACGATATCCTTCGTAATTAGGCTACCGCCCACCGTTTTAGCTGTCAGAATCCATTTTTCTTCATGGGAAGTAGGCGAATGTGCTAGGTAGTTGAAGTTTTCGTTATTTTTTTATAACGATAAATAATGTAAATTTGCTTAATATTCTTACTATCTACTCAGTTTATTTTCATATAATTAAGTACTTATCCACCGCACCTTCCGGGTGGACTGCGATCCTCGATCGGTTCTGCCTGCTGGGGGGCCCAAATAGCGTAATTTCTACATAACTTTAATATTTTGTACTGGACCCATCCTCGAATACGTCGCCGTTGAACTGCCCGCGCGCAGACGCGTCTCTGGACACCTCACACGTCGGTCTAGCTCAGAAAAACGGAAAAAACTTTTGCTAACTCGTTGCGAAAATTCTAACTTAGTGATACAGTGAGCCTCATACAATACGAAATCTTGAATACTAAAAGGCCGATTTGTTCGCGGTTTTCGACGATATCCTTCGTAATTAGGCTACCGCCCACCGTTTTAGCTGTCAGAATCCATTTTTCTTCATGGGAAGTAGGCGAATGTGCTAGGTAGTTGAAGTTTTCGTTATTTTTTTATAACGATAAATAATGTAAATTTGCTTAATATTCTTACTATCTACTCAGTTTATTTTCATATAATTAAGTACTTATCCACCGCACCTTCCGGGTGGACTGCGATCCTCGATCGGTTCTGCCTGCTGGGGGGCCCAAATAGCGTAATTTCTACATAACTTTAATATTTTGTACTGGACCCATCCTCGAATACGTCGCCGTTGAACTGCCCGCGCGCAGACGCGTCTCTGGACACCTCACACGTCGGTCTAGCTCAGAAAAACGGAAAAAACTTTTGCTAACTCGTTGCGAAAATTCTAACTTAGTGATACAGTGAGCCTCATACAATACGAAATCTTGAATACTAAAAGGCCGATTTGTTCGCGGTTTTCGACGATATCCTTCGTAATTAGGCTACCGCCCACCGTTTTAGCTGTCAGAATCCATTTTTCTTCATGGGAAGTAGGCGAATGTGCTAGGTAGTTGAAGTTTTCGTTATTTTTTTATAACGATAAATAATGTAAATTTGCTTAATATTCTTACTATCTACTCAGTTTATTTTCATATAATTAAGTACTTATCCACCGCACCTTCCGGGTGGACTGCGATCCTCGATCGGTTCTGCCTGCTGGGGGGCCCAAATAGCGTAATTTCTACATAACTTTAATATTTTGTACTGGACCCATCCTCGAATACGTCGCCGTTGAACTGCCCGCGCGCAGACGCGTCTCTGGACACCTCACACGTCGGTCTAGCTCAGAAAAACGGAAAAAACTTTTGCTAACTCGTTGCGAAAATTCTAACTTAGTGATACAGTGAGCCTCATACAATACGAAATCTTGAATACTAAAAGGCCGATTTGTTCGCGGTTTTCGACGATATCCTTCGTAATTAGGCTACCGCCCACCGTTTTAGCTGTCAGAATCCATTTTTCTTCATGGGAAGTAGGCGAATGTGCTAGGTAGTTGAAGTTTTCGTTATTTTTTTATAACGATAAATAATGTAAATTTGCTTAATATTCTTACTATCTACTCGGTTTATTTTCATATAATTAAGTACTTATCCACCGCACCTTCCGGGTGGACTGCGATCCTCGATCGGTTCTGCCTGCTGGGGGGCCCAAATAGCGTAATTTCTACATAACTTTAATATTTTGTACTGGACCCATCCTCGAATACGTCGCCGTTGAACTGCCCGCGCGCAGACGCGTCTCTGGACACCTCACACGTCGGTCTAGCTCAGAAAAACGGAAAAAACTTTTGCTAACTCGTTGCGAAAATTCTAACTTAGTGATACAGTGAGCCTCATACAATACGAAATCTTGAATACTAAAAGGCCGATTTGTTCGCGGTTTTCGACGATATCCTTCGTAATTAGGCTACCGCCCACCGTTTTAGCTGTCAGAATCCATTTTTCTTCATGGGAAGTAGGCGAATGTGCTAGGTAGTTGAAGTTTTCGTTATTTTTTTATAACGATAAATAATGTAAATTTGCTTAATATTCTTACTATCTACTCAGTTTATTTTCATATAATTAAGTACTTATCCACCGCACCTTCCGGGTGGACTGCGATCCTCGATCGGTTCTGCCTGCTGGGGGGCCCAAATAGCGTAATTTCTACATAACTTTAATATTTTGTACTGGACCCATCCTCGAATACGTCGCCGTTGAACTGCCCGCGCGCAGACGCGTCTCTGGACACCTCACACGTCGGTCTAGCTCAGAAAAACGGAAAAAACTTTTGCTAACTCGTTGCGAAAATTCTAACTTAGTGATACAGTGAGCCTCATACAATACGAAATCTTGAATACTAAAAGGCCGATTTGTTCGCGGTTTTCGACGATATCCTTCGTAATTAGGCTACCGCCCACCGTTTTAGCTGTCAGAATCCATTTTTCTTCATGGGAAGTAGGCGAATGTGCTAGGTAGTTGAAGTTTTCGTTATTTTTTTATAACGATAAATAATGTAAATTTGCTTAATATTCTTACTATCTACTCAGTTTATTTTCATATAATTAAGTACTTATCCACCGCACCTTCCGGGTGGACTGCGATCCTCGATCGGTTCTGCCTGCTGGGGGGCCCAAATAGCGTAATTTCTACATAACTTTAATATTTTGTACTGGACCCATCCTCGAATACGTCGCCGTTGAACTGCCCGCGCGCAGACGCGTCTCTGGACACCTCACACGTCGGTCTAGCTCAGAAAAACGGAAAAAACTTTTGCTAACTCGTTGCGAAAATTCTAACTTAGTGATACAGTGAGCCTCATACAATACGAAATCTTGAATACTAAAAGGCCGATTTGTTCGCGGTTTTCGACGATATCCTTCGTAATTAGGCTACCGCCCACCGTTTTAGCTGTCAGAATCCATTTTTCTTCATGGGAAGTAGGCGAATGTGCTAGGTAGTTGAAGTTTTCGTTATTTTTTTATAACGATAAATAATGTAAATTTGCTTAATATTCTTACTATCTACTCGGTTTATTTTCATATAATTAAGTACTTATCCACCGCACCTTCCGGGTGGACTGCGATCCTCGATCGGTTCTGCCTGCTGGGGGGCCCAAATAGCGTAATTTCTACATAACTTTAATATTTTGTACTGGACCCATCCTCGAATACGTCGCCGTTGAACTGCCCGCGCGCAGACGCGTCTCTGGACACCTCACACGTCGGTCTAGCTCAGAAAAACGGAAAAAACTTTTGCTAACTCGTTGCGAAAATTCTAACTTAGTGATACAGTGAGCCTCATACAATACGAAATCTTGAATACTAAAAGGCCGATTTGTTCGCGGTTTTCGACGATATCCTTCGTAATTAGGCTACCGCCCACCGTTTTAGCTGTCAGAATCCATTTTTCTTCATGGGAAGTAGGCGAATGTGCTAGGTAGTTGAAGTTTTCGTTATTTTTTTATAACGATAAATAATGTAAATTTGCTTAATATTCTTACTATCTACTCGGTTTATTTTCATATAATTAAGTACTTATCCACCGCACCTTCCGGGTGGACTGCGATCCTCGATCGGTTCTGCCTGCTGGGGGGCCCAAATAGCGTAATTTCTACATAACTTTAATATTTTGTACTGGACCCATCCTCGAATACGTCGCCGTTGAACTGCCCGCGCGCAGACGCGTCTCTGGACACCTCACACGTCGGTCTAGCTCAGAAAAACGGAAAAAACTTTTGCTAACTCGTTGCGAAAATTCTAACTTAGTGATACAGTGAGCCTCATACAATACGAAATCTTGAATACTAAAAGGCCGATTTGTTCGCGGTTTTCGACGATATCCTTCGTAATTAGGCTACCGCCCACCGTTTTAGCTGTCAGAATCCATTTTTCTTCATGGGAAGTAGGCGAATGTGCTAGGTAGTTGAAGTTTTCGTTATTTTTTTATAACGATAAATAATGTAAATTTGCTTAATATTCTTACTATCTACTCAGTTTATTTTCATATAATTAAGTACTTATCCACCGCACCTTCCGGGTGGACTGCGATCCTCGATCGGTTCTGCCTGCTGGGGGGCCCAAATAGCGTAATTTCTACATAACTTTAATATTTTGTACTGGACCCATCCTCGAATACGTCGCCGTTGAACTGCCCGCGCGCAGACGCGTCTCTGGACACCTCACACGTCGGTCTAGCTCAGAAAAACGGAAAAAACTTTTGCTAACTCGTTGCGAAAATTCTAACTTAGTGATACAGTGAGCCTCATACAATACGAAATCTTGAATACTAAAAGGCCGATTTGTTCGCGGTTTTCGACGATATCCTTCGTAATTAGGCTACCGCCCACCGTTTTAGCTGTCAGAATCCATTTTTCTTCATGGGAAGTAGGCGAATGTGCTAGGTAGTTGAAGTTTTCGTTATTTTTTTATAACGATAAATAATGTAAATTTGCTTAATATTCTTACTATCTACTCAGTTTATTTTCATATAATTAAGTACTTATCCACCGCACCTTCCGGGTGGACTGCGATCCTCGATCGGTTCTGCCTGCTGGGGGGCCCAAATAGCGTAATTTCTACATAACTTTAATATTTTGTACTGGACCCATCCTCGAATACGTCGCCGTTGAACTGCCCGCGCGCAGACGCGTCTCTGGACACCTCACACGTCGGTCTAGCTCAGAAAAACGGAAAAAACTTTTGCTAACTCGTTGCGAAAATTCTAACTTAGTGATACAGTGAGCCTCATACAATCGGATACGGAAGCCATTCAGGCGGAGCTATACGAGGGGTACAGAGCGGCGAAGACCGCCCTCCAAGAGGAGATCCTGTGGGCCAGAGGACTGGCCCGCAAGGAGTCGCTGGAGACTCTGAACAGGGACCCATGGGGACGGCCCTACAAGGCCGTCCGGGAGAAACTCCGCCCATGGGCTCCTCCGCTGACTCAGAGTCTCCGGCCCCAACTCGTGGAGGGCGTGGTGAGCGCTCTGTTCCCTTCGCGAGGGGAACATAGTCCCCCACCCATGGCTCCGCCTACTGCGGTGCCCGATGCGGACCACACCACTGACGACGACGACGGTATTCCAGAAGTGACCGAGGCAGAGATGAGGGTGGCGGTACGAAGGCTTAATGCCAAGAATACCGCCCCAGGACCCGACGGCTTGCCTGGCAAAGCATGGGTCCTGGCCTCAGAGGCTCTCGGGCCTCGACTCAGGGGGCTCCTTAGCGCATGCTTGGAGAGGGGCCAGTTCCCACTTCGTTGGAAGACGGGGAAACTGGTCCTCATTAAGAAGCCTGGGCGCCCAGCGGACTCTCCGTCCGCTTACCGGCCCATCGTGCTACTCGACGAGGTGGGCAAGCTCTTTGAAAGAGTGATTGCAGACCGCCTCGTCGGGTGGCTGGTGCGGGAGGGGCCGGACTTGTCGGACGGCCAGTACGGCTTCCGCAAGGGGCGCTCTACGGTGGACGCCATCATGCGCGTGCGAGCCCTCACGACGGGGGATGCAGTGGCCCGGGGTGGGGTCGTCTTGGCGGTGTCTCTAGACATCGCCAATGCCTTCAACACCCTGCCCTGGAGTTGCATTAGGGAGGCACTCCGGTACCACCGGATGCCGACCTACCTCTGTCGCGTGGTCGAGGCCTATCTGACGGATAGGGCCGTCATCTACCCCGGTCACGAAGGGGAATGGAACCGGCGAGAGATGTCGTGCGGTGTCCCACAGGGATCGGTCCTGGGGCCGCATCTGTGGGACATCGGTTACGACTGGGTGCTGCGCGCCGACCTCCCTAGCGGCGTCAGCGTAGTTTGCTACGCTGACGACACGCTGGTCCTTGCGCAGGGGAGGTCGTACGAGGCGGCGGCCGAAATTATGACACGCGGGGTTGCGACAATCGTCGATAGGATCCGGCAATTGGGACTCGAGGTGGCATTGCACAAGTCCGAGGCCATGGGTTTTCATGGTCCTCGGAACGCGCTACCCGCGGGTTCCCAACTTACGGTAGGAGGGGTTCACATCGGCGTCGAGTCGACGATGAAGTACCTGGGACTTGTCCTCGACAGCCGGTGGAACTTCGTTGAGCATTTCCGACGTTTGGCTCCCAGACTGGAGCGGGCTGGGGCTGCATTAAAGCGGCTCCTGCCCAATCTGGGGGGTCCAAACGCCTCCTGCCGGAGGCTCTACACGGGGATCGTGCGGTCCATGGCCCTCTACGGGGCACCGGTGTGGGCGCCCTCACTGAGGCTGCGCCCAGCGCGCCGGTTGTTTGCGGCCCAGAGGGTCATGGCCATCCGGTTAATTCGGGGATACCGCACGGTCTCTTGCGAGGCGGCGAGCCTCCTTGCCGGAGTGCCGCCATGGGATCTGGAGGCAAAGGTCCTCGCGCACATGTGGGAGTGGCGCGAGGAGGCGAAACGCCGGGGCGAAACTCCGCTGCCGCGACAAATCGCGGCACGGCGGACAGAGCTCCGGTGTGATCTCATGGCGACATGGCGGGTACGATTGTCGCAACCCAGTGCTGGGCACGCCACAATTGCGGCGGTAAGTCCCCTCTTTGAGGAGTGGATAGAGAGGCGTCACGGCGTCCTCACCTTCCGCCTGACGCAGGTTCTCACCGGGCATGGGTGCTTCGGTGGGTTCCTGTTCAGGATAAAGCGGGAGGATACGCCCGGGTGTTTCCATTGCGAGGATCGTCTGGAGGACACGGTGGAGCATACGGTGGAGGTGTGCCCTGCTTGGGCGGAGCACCGCCGTGTCCTCGTGGAGGCGATCGGCGGCGGCGACCTCTCGCGTCCGGCCCTGGTGCGAGCCATGGTACGGAGCGAGAGGGAATGGGAAGCCGTCACCTCCTTCTGCGAAGCAGTAATGCTCGCGAAGGAGGAGGCGGGGCGCGTGAGGGAGTGGCAGTCTCTGCGCCCTCACGTCCCTAGCCGCCGCAGGAGGAGACGCCCCGGGCGTCGGGAGTCAATAGCGGACTCCCGGCCACCGTAGGCGCGAGCTTGCGGGTGGCGAGCAATGGGTAGCTCGCCGCCCGGTAAGGACCAAGCTCGGGTCGACGGCGCGCAGTGTTCCACGCGCGCCTCAAAGAGATGTCAGCAGCAGTGTAGGGGTCTACTAGGACCGATGCCTGCCGGGGTCGCGTGATTGTTCGAAAGAGATACCGTGACCCTGGCACATGGGCAACTGATGGAACACGGGTGGGTTTTAGTCAGTAAAAGTCTGACACGCCCCCCCGCTCCGCCCAGAGCGGGAGAAGTCATTTGATGATTTCCCATCCTGAAAAAAAAAAAAAAAAAAAAGCCTCATACAATACGAAATCTTGAATACTAAAAGGCCGATTTGTTCGCGGTTTTCGACGATATCCTTCGTAATTAGGCTACCGCCCACCGTTTTAGCTGTCAGAATCCATTTTTCTTCATGGGCAGTAGGCGAATGTGCTAGGTAGTTGAAGTTTTCGTTATTTTTTATAACGATAAATAATGTAAATTTGCTTAATATTCTTACTATCTACTCAGTTTATTTTCATATAATTAAGTACTTATCCACCGCACCTTCCGGGTGGACTGCGATCCTCGATCGGTTCTGCCTGCTGGGGGGCCCAAATAGCGTAATTTCTACATAACTTTAATATTTTGTACTGGACCCATCCTCGAATACGTCGCCGTTGAACTGCCCGCGCGCAGACGCGTCTCTGGACACCTCACACGTCGGTCTAGCTCAGAAAAACGGAAAAAACTTTTGCTAACTCGTTGCGAAAATTCTAACTTAGTGATACAGTGAGCCTCATACAATACGAAATCTTGAATACTAAAAGGCCGATTTGTTCGCGGTTTTCGACGATATCCTTCATAATTAGGCTACCGCCCACCGTTTTAGCTGTCAGAATCCATTTTTCTTCATGGGAAGTAGGCGAATGTGCTAGGTAGTTGAAGTTTTCGTTATTTTTTTATAACGATAAATAATGTAAATTTGCTTAATATTCTTACTATCTACTCAGTTTATTTTCATATAATTAAGTACTTATCCACCGCACCTTCCGGGTGGACTGCGATCCTCGATCGGTTCTGCCTGCTGGGGGGCCCAAATAGCGTAATTTCTACATAACTTTAATATTTTGTACTGGACCCATCCTCGAATACGTCGCCGTTGAACTGCCCGCGCGCAGACGCGTCTCTGGACACCTCACACGTCGGTCTAGCTCAGAAAAACGGAAAAAACTTTTGCTAACTCGTTGCGAAAATTCTAACTTAGTGATACAGTGAGCCTCATACAATACGAAATCTTGAATACTAAAAGGCCGATTTGTTCGCGGTTTTCGACGATATCCTTCGTAATTAGGCTACCGCCCACCGTTTTAGCTGTCAGAATCCATTTTTCTTCATGGGAAGTAGGCGAATGTGCTAGGTAGTTGAAGTTTTCGTTATTTTTTTATAACGATAAATAATGTAAATTTACTTAATATTCTTACTATCTACTCAGTTTATTTTCATATAATTAAGTACTTATCCACCGCACCTTCCGGGTGGACTGCGATCCTCGATCGGTTCTGCCTGCTGGGGGGCCCAAATAGCGTAATTTCTACATAACTTTAATATTTTGTACTGGACCCATCCTCGAATACGTCGCCGTTGAACTGCCCGCGCGCAGACGCGTCTCTGGACACCTCACACGTCGGTCTAGCTCAGAAAAACGGAAAAAACTTTTGCTAACTCGTTGCGAAAATTCTAACTTAGTGATACAGTGAGCCTCATACAATACGAAATCTTGAATACTAAAAGGCCGATTTGTTCGCGGTTTTCGACGATATCCTTCGTAATTAGGCTACCGCCCACCGTTTTAGCTGTCAGAATCCATTTTTCTTCATGGGAAGTAGGCGAATGTGCTAGGTAGTTGAAGTTTTCGTTATTTTTTTATAACGATAAATAATGTAAATTTGCTTAATATTCTTACTATCTACTCGGTTTATTTTCATATAATTAAGTACTTATCCACCGCACCTTCCGGGTGGACTGCGATCCTCGATCGGTTCTGCCTGCTGGGGGGCCCAAATAGCGTAATTTCTACATAACTTTAATATTTTGTACTGGACCCATCCTCGAATACGTCGCCGTTGAACTGCCCGCGCGCAGACGCGTCTCTGGACACCTCACACGTCGGTCTAGCTCAGAAAAACGGAAAAAACTTTTGCTAACTCGTTGCGAAAATTCTAACTTAGTGATACAGTGAGCCTCATACAATACGAAATCTTGAATACTAAAAGGCCGATTTGTTCGCGGTTTTCGACGATATCCTTCGTAATTAGGCTACCGCCCACCGTTTTAGCTGTCAGAATCCATTTTTCTTCATGGGAAGTAGGCGAATGTGCTAGGTAGTTGAAGTTTTCGTTATTTTTTTATAACGATAAATAATGTAAATTTGCTTAATATTCTTACTATCTACTCAGTTTATTTTCATATAATTAAGTACTTATCCACCGCACCTTCCGGGTGGACTGCGATCCTCGATCGGTTCTGCCTGCTGGGGGGCCCAAATAGCGTAATTTCTACATAACTTTAATATTTTGTACTGGACCCATCCTCGAATACGTCGCCGTTGAACTGCCCGCGCGCAGACGCGTCTCTGGACACCTCACACGTCGGTCTAGCTCAGAAAAACGGAAAAAACTTTTACTAACTCGTTGCGAAAATTCTAACTTAGTGATACAGTGAGCCTCATACAATACGAAATCTTGAATACTAAAAGGCCGATTTGTTCGCGGTTTTCGACGATATCCTTCGTAATTAGGCTACCGCCCACCGTTTTAGCTGTCAGAATCCATTTTTCTTCATGGGAAGTAGGCGAATGTGCTAGGTAGTTGAAGTTTTCGTTATTTTTTTATAACGATAAATAATGTAAATTTGCTTAATATTCTTACTATCTACTCAGTTTATTTTCATATAATTAAGTACTTATCCACCGCACCTTCCGGGTGGACTGCGATCCTCGATCGGTTCTGCCTGCTGGGGGGCCCAAATAGCGTAATTTCTACATAACTTTAATATTTTGTACTGGACCCATCCTCGAATACGTCGCCGTTGAACTGCCCGCGCGCAGACGCGTCTCTGGACACCTCACACGTCGGTCTAGCTCAGAAAAACGGAAAAAACTTTTACTAACTCGTTGCGAAAATTCTAACTTAGTGATACAGTGAGCCTCATACAATACGAAATCTTGAATACTAAAAGGCCGATTTGTTCGCGGTTTTCGACGATATCCTTCGTAATTAGGCTACCGCCCACCGTTTTAGCTGTCAGAATCCATTTTTCTTCATGGGAAGTAGGCGAATGTGCTAGGTAGTTGAAGTTTTCGTTATTTTTTTATAACGATAAATAATGTAAATTTGCTTAATATTCTTACTATCTACTCAGTTTATTTTCATATAATTAAGTACTTATCCACCGCACCTTCCGGGTGGACTGCGATCCTCGATCGGTTCTGCCTGCTGGGGGGCCCAAATAGCGTAATTTCTACATAACTTTAATATTTTGTACTGGACCCATCCTCGAATACGTCGCCGTTGAACTGCCCGCGCGCAGACGCGTCTCTGGACACCTCACACGTCGGTCTAGCTCAGAAAAACGGAAAAAACTTTTGCTAACTCGTTGCGAAAATTCTAACTTAGTGATACAGTGAGCCTCATACAATACGAAATCTTGAATACTAAAAGGCCGATTTGTTCGCGGTTTTCGACGATATCCTTCGTAATTAGGCTACCGCCCACCGTTTTAGCTGTCAGAATCCATTTTTCTTCATGGGAAGTAGGCGAATGTGCTAGGTAGTTGAAGTTTTCGTTATTTTTTTATAACGATAAATAATGTAAATTTGCTTAATATTCTTACTATCTACTCAGTTTATTTTCATATAATTAAGTACTTATCCACCGCACCTTCCGGGTGGACTGCGATCCTCGATCGGTTCTGCCTGCTGGGGGGCCCAAATAGCGTAATTTCTACATAACTTTAATATTTTGTACTGGACCCATCCTCGAATACGTCGCCGTTGAACTGCCCGCGCGCAGACGCGTCTCTGGACACCTCACACGTCGGTCTAGCTCAGAAAAACGGAAAAAACTTTTGCTAACTCGTTGCGAAAATTCTAACTTAGTGATACAGTGAGCCTCATACAATACGAAATCTTGAATACTAAAAGGCCGATTTGTTCGCGGTTTTCGACGATATCCTTCGTAATTAGGCTACCGCCCACCGTTTTAGCTGTCAGAATCCATTTTTCTTCATGGGAAGTAGGCGAATGTGCTAGGTAGTTGAAGTTTTCGTTATTTTTTTATAACGATAAATAATGTAAATTTGCTTAATATTCTTACTATCTACTCAGTTTATTTTCATATAATTAAGTACTTATCCACCGCACCTTCCGGGTGGACTGCGATCCTCGATCGGTTCTGCCTGCTGGGGGGCCCAAATAGCGTAATTTCTACATAACTTTAATATTTTGTACTGGACCCATCCTCGAATACGTCGCCGTTGAACTGCCCGCGCGCAGACGCGTCTCTGGACACCTCACACGTCGGTCTAGCTCAGAAAAACGGAAAAAACTTTTGCTAACTCGTTGCGAAAATTCTAACTTAGTGATACAGTGAGCCTCATACAATACGAAATCTTGAATACTAAAAGGCCGATTTGTTCGCGGTTTTCGACGATATCCTTCGTAATTAGGCTACCGCCCACCGTTTTAGCTGTCAGAATCCATTTTTCTTCATGGGAAGTAGGCGAATGTGCTAGGTAGTTGAAGTTTTCGTTATTTTTTTATAACGATAAATAATGTAAATTTGCTTAATATTCTTACTATCTACTCAGTTTATTTTCATATAATTAAGTACTTATCCACCGCACCTTCCGGGTGGACTGCGATCCTCGATCGGTTCTGCCTGCTGGGGGGCCCAAATAGCGTAATTTCTACATAACTTTAATATTTTGTACTGGACCCATCCTCGAATACGTCGCCGTTGAACTGCCCGCGCGCAGACGCGTCTCTGGACACCTCACACGTCGGTCTAGCTCAGAAAAACGGAAAAAACTTTTGCTAACTCGTTGCGAAAATTCTAACTTAGTGATACAGTGAGCCTCATACAATACGAAATCTTGAATACTAAAAGGCCGATTTGTTCGCGGTTTTCGACGATATCCTTCGTAATTAGGCTACCGCCCACCGTTTTAGCTGTCAGAATCCATTTTTCTTCATGGGAAGTAGGCGAATGTGCTAGGTAGTTGAAGTTTTCGTTATTTTTTTATAACGATAAATAATGTAAATTTGCTTAATATTCTTACTATCTACTCAGTTTATTTTCATATAATTAAGTACTTATCCACCGCACCTTCCGGGTGGACTGCGATCCTCGATCGGTTCTGCCTGCTGGGGGGCCCAAATAGCGTAATTTCTACATAACTTTAATATTTTGTACTGGACCCATCCTCGAATACGTCGCCGTTGAACTGCCCGCGCGCAGACGCGTCTCTGGACACCTCACACGTCGGTCTAGCTCAGAAAAACGGAAAAAACTTTTGCTAACTCGTTGCGAAAATTCTAACTTAGTGATACAGTGAGCCTCATACAATACGAAATCTTGAATACTAAAAGGCCGATTTGTTCGCGGTTTTCGACGATATCCTTCGTAATTAGGCTACCGCCCACCGTTTTAGCTGTCAGAATCCATTTTTCTTCATGGGAAGTAGGCGAATGTGCTAGGTAGTTGAAGTTTTCGTTATTTTTTTATAACGATAAATAATGTAAATTTGCTTAATATTCTTACTATCTACTCAGTTTATTTTCATATAATTAAGTACTTATCCACCGCACCTTCCGGGTGGACTGCGATCCTCGATCGGTTCTGCCTGCTGGGGGGCCCAAATAGCGTAATTTCTACATAACTTTAATATTTTGTACTGGACCCATCCTCGAATACGTCGCCGTTGAACTGCCCGCGCGCAGACGCGTCTCTGGACACCTCACACGTCGGTCTAGCTCAGAAAAACGGAAAAAACTTTTGCTAACTCGTTGCGAAAATTCTAACTTAGTGATACAGTGAGCCTCATACAATACGAAATCTTGAATACTAAAAGGCCGATTTGTTCGCGGTTTTCGACGATATCCTTCGTAATTAGGCTACCGCCCACCGTTTTAGCTGTCAGAATCCATTTTTCTTCATGGGAAGTAGGCGAATGTGCTAGGTAGTTGAAGTTTTCGTTATTTTTTTATAACGATAAATAATGTAAATTTGCTTAATATTCTTACTATCTACTCAGTTTATTTTCATATAATTAAGTACTTATCCACCGCACCTTCCGGGTGGACTGCGATCCTCGATCGGTTCTGCCTGCTGGGGGGCCCAAATAGCGTAATTTCTACATAACTTTAATATTTTGTACTGGACCCATCCTCGAATACGTCGCCGTTGAACTGCCCGCGCGCAGACGCGTCTCTGGACACCTCACACGTCGGTCTAGCTCAGAAAAACGGAAAAAACTTTTGCTAACTCGTTGCGAAAATTCTAACTTAGTGATACAGTGAGCCTCATACAATACGAAATCTTGAATACTAAAAGGCCGATTTGTTCGCGGTTTTCGACGATATCCTTCGTAATTAGGCTACCGCCCACCGTTTTAGCTGTCAGAATCCATTTTTCTTCATGGGAAGTAGGCGAATGTGCTAGGTAGTTGAAGTTTTCGTTATTTTTTTATAACGATAAATAATGTAAATTTGCTTAATATTCTTACTATCTACTCAGTTTATTTTCATATAATTAAGTACTTATCCACCGCACCTTCCGGGTGGACTGCGATCCTCGATCGGTTCTGCCTGCTGGGGGGCCCAAATAGCGTAATTTCTACATAACTTTAATATTTTGTACTGGACCCATCCTCGAATACGTCGCCGTTGAACTGCCCGCGCGCAGACGCGTCTCTGGACACCTCACACGTCGGTCTAGCTCAGAAAAACGGAAAAAACTTTTGCTAACTCGTTGCGAAAATTCTAACTTAGTGATACAGTGAGCCTCATACAATACGAAATCTTGAATACTAAAAGGCCGATTTGTTCGCGGTTTTCGACGATATCCTTCGTAATTAGGCTACCGCCCACCGTTTTAGCTGTCAGAATCCATTTTTCTTCATGGGAAGTAGGCGAATGTGCTAGGTAGTTGAAGTTTTCGTTATTTTTTTATAACGATAAATAATGTAAATTTGCTTAATATTCTTACTATCTACTCAGTTTATTTTCATATAATTAAGTACTTATCCACCGCACCTTCCGGGTGGACTGCGATCCTCGATCGGTTCTGCCTGCTGGGGGGCCCAAATAGCGTAATTTCTACATAACTTTAATATTTTGTACTGGACCCATCCTCGAATACGTCGCCGTTGAACTGCCCGCGCGCAGACGCGTCTCTGGACACCTCACACGTCGGTCTAGCTCAGAAAAACGGAAAAAACTTTTGCTAACTCGTTGCGAAAATTCTAACTTAGTGATACAGTGAGCCTCATACAATACGAAATCTTGAATACTAAAAGGCCGATTTGTTCGCGGTTTTCGACGATATCCTTCGTAATTAGGCTACCGCCCACCGTTTTAGCTGTCAGAATCCATTTTTCTTCATGGGAAGTAGGCGAATGTGCTAGGTAGTTGAAGTTTTCGTTATTTTTTTATAACGATAAATAATGTAAATTTGCTTAATATTCTTACTATCTACTCAGTTTATTTTCATATAATTAAGTACTTATCCACCGCACCTTCCGGGTGGACTGCGATCCTCGATCGGTTCTGCCTGCTGGGGGGCCCAAATAGCGTAATTTCTACATAACTTTAATATTTTGTACGGGACCCATCCTCGAATACGTCGCCGTTGAACTGCCCGCGCGCAGACGCGTCTCTGGACACCTCACACGTCGGTCTAGCTCAGAAAAACGGAAAAAACTTTTGCTAACTCGTTGCGAAAATTCTAACTTAGTGATACAGTGAGCCTCATACAATACGAAATCTTGAATACTAAAAGGCCGATTTGTTCGCGGTTTTCGACGATATCCTTCGTAATTAGGCTACCGCCCACCGTTTTAGCTGTCAGAATCCATTTTTCTTCATGGGAAGTAGGCGAATGTGCTAGGTAGTTGAAGTTTTCGTTATTTTTTTATAACGATAAATAATGTAAATTTGCTTAATATTCTTACTATCTACTCAGTTTATTTTCATATAATTAAGTACTTATCCACCGCACCTTCCGGGTGGACTGCGATCCTCGATCGGTTCTGCCTGCTGGGGGGCCCAAATAGCGTAATTTCTACATAACTTTAATATTTTGTACTGGACCCATCCTCGAATACGTCGCCGTTGAACTGCCCGCGCGCAGACGCGTCTCTGGACACCTCACACGTCGGTCTAGCTCAGAAAAACGGAAAAAACTTTTGCTAACTCGTTGCGAAAATTCTAACTTAGTGATACAGTGAGCCTCATACAATACGAAATCTTGAATACTAAAAGGCCGATTTGTTCGCGGTTTTCGACGATATCCTTCGTAATTAGGCTACCGCCCACCGTTTTAGCTGTCAGAATCCATTTTTCTTCATGGGAAGTAGGCGAATGTGCTAGGTAGTTGAAGTTTTCGTTATTTTTTTATAACGATAAATAATGTAAATTTGCTTAATATTCTTACTATCTACTCAGTTTATTTTCATATAATTAAGTACTTATCCACCGCACCTTCCGGGTGGACTGCGATCCTCGATCGGTTCTGCCTGCTGGGGGGCCCAAATAGCGTAATTTCTACATAACTTTAATATTTTGTACTGGACCCATCCTCGAATACGTCGCCGTTGAACTGCCCGCGCGCAGACGCGTCTCTGGACACCTCACACGTCGGTCTAGCTCAGAAAAACGGAAAAAGCTTTTGCTAACTCGTTGCGAAAATTCTAACTTAGTGATACAGTGAGCCTCATACAATACGAAATCTTGAATACTAAAAGGCCGATTTGTTCGCGGTTTTCGACGATATCCTTCGTAATTAGGCTACCGCCCACCGTTTTAGCTGTCAGAATCCATTTTTCTTCATGGGAAGTAGGCGAATGTGCTAGGTAGTTGAAGTTTTCGTTATTTTTTTATAACGATAAATAATGTAAATTTGCTTAATATTCTTACTATCTACTCAGTTTATTTTCATATAATTAAGTACTTATCCACCGCACCTTCCGGGTGGACTGCGATCCTCGATCGGTTCTGCCTGCTGGGGGGCCCAAATAGCGTAATTTCTACATAACTTTAATATTTTGTACTGGACCCATCCTCGAATACGTCGCCGTTGAACTGCCCGCGCGCAGACGCGTCTCTGGACACCTCACACGTCGGTCTAGCTCAGAAAAACGGAAAAAACTTTTGCTAACTCGTTGCGAAAATTCTAACTTAGTGATACAGTGAGCCTCATACAATACGAAATCTTGAATACTAAAAGGCCGATTTGTTCGCGGTTTTCGACGATATCCTTCGTAATTAGGCTACCGCCCACCGTTTTAGCTGTCAGAATCCATTTTTCTTCATGGGAAGTAGGCGAATGTGCTAGGTAGTTGAAGTTTTCGTTATTTTTTTATAATGATAAATAATGTAAATTTGCTTAATATTCTTACTATCTACTCAGTTTATTTTCATATAATTAAGTACTTATCCACCGCACCTTCCGGGTGGACTGCGATCCTCGATCGGTTCTGCCTGCTGGGGGGCCCAAATAGCGTAATTTCTACATAACTTTAATATTTTGTACTGGACCCATCCTCGAATACGTCGCCGTTGAACTGCCCGCGCGCAGACGCGTCTCTGGACACCTCACACGTCGGTCTAGCTCAGAAAAACGGAAAAAACTTTTGCTAACTCGTTGCGAAAATTCTAACTTAGTGATACAGTGAGCCTCATACAATACGAAATCTTGAATACTAAAAGGCCGATTTGTTCGCGGTTTTCGACGATATCCTTCGTAATTAGGCTACCGCCCACCGTTTTAGCTGTCAGAATCCATTTTTCTTCATGGGAAGTAGGCGAATGTGCTAGGTAGTTGAAGTTTTCGTTATTTTTTTATAACGATAAATAATGTAAATTTGCTTAATATTCTTACTATCTACTCAGTTTATTTTCATATAATTAAGTACTTATCCACCGCACCTTCCGGGTGGACTGCGATCCTCGATCGGTTCTGCCTGCTGGGGGGCCCAAATAGCGTAATTTCTACATAACTTTAATATTTTGTACTGGACCCATCCTCGAATACGTCGCCGTTGAACTGCCCGCGCGCAGACGCGTCTCTGGACACCTCACACGTCGGTCTAGCTCAGAAAAACGGAAAAAGCTTTTGCTAACTCGTTGCGAAAATTCTAACTTAGTGATACAGTGAGCCTCATACAATACGAAATCTTGAATACTAAAAGGCCGATTTCTTCGCGGTTTTCGACGATATCCTTCGTAATTAGGCTACCGCCCACCGTTTTAGCTGTCAGAATCCATTTTTCTTCATGGGAAGTAGGCGAATGTGCTAGGTAGTTGAAGTTTTCGTTATTTTTTTATAATGATAAATAATGTAAATTTGCTTAATATTCTTACTATCTACTCAGTTTATTTTCATATAATTAAGTACTTATCCACCGCACCTTCCGGGTGGACTGCGATCCTCGATCGGTTCTGCCTGCTGGGGGGCCCAAATAGCGTAATTTCTACATAACTTTAATATTTTGTACTGGACCCATCCTCGAATACGTCGCCGTTGAACTGCCCGCGCGCAGACGCGTCTCTGGACACCTCACACGTCGGTCTAGCTCAGAAAAACGGAAAAAGCTTTTGCTAACTCGTTGCGAAAATTCTAACTTAGTGATACAGTGAGCCTCATACAATACGAAATCTTGAATACTAAAAGGCCGATTTGTTCGCGGTTTTCGACGATATCCTTCGTAATTAGGCTACCGCCCACCGTTTTAGCTGTCAGAATCCATTTTTCTTCATGGGAAGTAGGCGAATGTGCTAGGTAGTTGAAGTTTTCGTTATTTTTTTATAACGATAAATAATGTAAATTTGCTTAATATTCTTACTATCTACTCAGTTTATTTTCATATAATTAAGTACTTATCCACCGCACCTTCCGGGTGGACTGCGATCCTCGATCGGTTCTGCCTGCTGGGGGGCCCAAATAGCGTAATTTCTACATAACTTTAATATTTTGTACTGGACCCATCCTCGAATACGTCGCCGTTGAACTGCCCGCGCGCAGACGCGTCTCTGGACACCTCACACGTCGGTCTAGCTCAGAAAAACGGAAAAAGCTTTTGCTAACTCGTTGCGAAAATTCTAACTTAGTGATACAGTGAGCCTCATACAATACGAAATCTTGAATACTAAAAGGCCGATTTCTTCGCGGTTTTCGACGATATCCTTCGTAATTAGGCTACCGCCCACCGTTTTAGCTGTCAGAATCCATTTTTCTTCATGGGAAGTAGGCGAATGTGCTAGGTAGTTGAAGTTTTCGTTATTTTTTTATAACGATAAATAATGTAAATTTGCTTAATATTCTTACTATCTACTCAGTTTATTTTCATATAATTAAGTACTTATCCACCGCACCTTCCGGGTGGACTGCGATCCTCGATCGGTTCTGCCTGCTGGGGGGCCCAAATAGCGTAATTTCTACATAACTTTAATATTTTGTACTGGACCCATCCTCGAATACGTCGCCGTTGAACTGCCCGCGCGCAGACGCGTCTCTGGACACCTCACACGTCGGTCTAGCTCAGAAAAACGGAAAAAACTTTTGCTAACTCGTTGCGAAAATTCTAACTTAGTGATACAGTGAGCCTCATACAATACGAAATCTTGAATACTAAAAGGCCGATTTGTTCGCGGTTTTCGACGATATCCTTCGTAATTAGGCTACCGCCCACCGTTTTAGCTGTCAGAATCCATTTTTCTTCATGGGAAGTAGGCGAATGTGCTAGGTAGTTGAAGTTTTCGTTATTTTTTTATAACGATAAATAATGTAAATTTGCTTAATATTCTTACTATCTACTCAGTTTATTTTCATATAATTAAGTACTTATCCACCGCACCTTCCGGGTGGACTGCGATCCTCGATCGGTTCTGCCTGCTGGGGGGCCCAAATAGCGTAATTTCTACATAACTTTAATATTTTGTACTGGACCCATCCTCGAATACGTCGCCGTTGAACTGCCCGCGCGCAGACGCGTCTCTGGACACCTCACACGTCGGTCTAGCTCAGAAAAACGGAAAAAACTTTTGCTAACTCGTTGCGAAAATTCTAACTTAGTGATACAGTGAGCCTCATACAATACGAAATCTTGAATACTAAAAGGCCGATTTGTTCGCGGTTTTCGACGATATCCTTCGTAATTAGGCTACCGCCCACCGTTTTAGCTGTCAGAATCCATTTTTCTTCATGGGAAGTAGGCGAATGTGCTAGGTAGTTGAAGTTTTCGTTATTTTTTTATAACGATAAATAATGTAAATTTGCTTAATATTCTTACTATCTACTCAGTTTATTTTCATATAATTAAGTACTTATCCACCGCACCTTCCGGGTGGACTGCGATCCTCGATCGGTTCTGCCTGCTGGGGGGCCCAAATAGCGTAATTTCTACATAACTTTAATATTTTGTACTGGACCCATCCTCGAATACGTCGCCGTTGAACTGCCCGCGCGCAGACGCGTCTCTGGACACCTCACACGTCGGTCTAGCTCAGAAAAACGGAAAAAGCTTTTGCTAACTCGTTGCGAAAATTCTAACTTAGTGATACAGTGAGCCTCATACAATACGAAATCTTGAATACTAAAAGGCCGATTTGTTCGCGGTTTTCGACGATATCCTTCGTAATTAGGCTACCGCCCACCGTTTTAGCTGTCAGAATCCATTTTTCTTCATGGGAAGTAGGCGAATGTGCTAGGTAGTTGAAGTTTTCGTTATTTTTTTATAACGATAAATAATGTAAATTTGCTTAATATTCTTACTATCTACTCAGTTTATTTTCATATAATTAAGTACTTATCCACCGCACCTTCCGGGTGGACTGCGATCCTCGATCGGTTCTGCCTGCTGGGGGGCCCAAATAGCGTAATTTCTACATAACTTTAATATTTTGTACTGGACCCATCCTCGAATACGTCGCCGTTGAACTGCCCGCGCGCAGACGCGTCTCTGGACACCTCACACGTCGGTCTAGCTCAGAAAAACGGAAAAAACTTTTGCTAACTCGTTGCGAAAATTCTAACTTAGTGATACAGTGAGCCTCATACAATACGAAATCTTGAATACTAAAAGGCCGATTTGTTCGCGGTTTTCGACGATATCCTTCGTAATTAGGCTACCGCCCACCGTTTTAGCTGTCAGAATCCATTTTTCTTCATGGGAAGTAGGCGAATGTGCTAGGTAGTTGAAGTTTTCGTTATTTTTTTATAACGATAAATAATGTAAATTTGCTTAATATTCTTACTATCTACTCAGTTTATTTTCATATAATTAAGTACTTATCCACCGCACCTTCCGGGTGGACTGCGATCCTCGATCGGTTCTGCCTGCTGGGGGGCCCAAATAGCGTAATTTCTACATAACTTTAATATTTTGTACTGGACCCATCCTCGAATACGTCGCCGTTGAACTGCCCGCGCGCAGACGCGTCTCTGGACACCTCACACGTCGGTCTAGCTCAGAAAAACGGAAAAAACTTTTGCTAACTCGTTGCGAAAATTCTAACTTAGTGATACAGTGAGCCTCATACAATACGAAATCTTGAAAACTAAAAGGCCGATTTGTTCGCGGTTTTCGACGATATCCTTCGTAATTAGGCTACCGCCCACCGTTTTAGCTGTCAGAATCCATTTTTCTTCATGGGAAGTAGGCGAATGTGCTAGGTAGTTGAAGTTTTCGTTATTTTTTTATAACGATAAATAATGTAAATTTGCTTAATATTCTTACTATCTACTCAGTTTATTTTCATATAATTAAGTACTTATCTACCGCACCTTCCGGGTGGACTGCGATCCTCGATCGGTTCTGCCTGCTGGGGGGCCCAAATAGCGTAATTTCTACATAACTTTAATATTTTGTACTGGACCCATCCTCGAATACGTCGCCGTTGAACTGCCCGCGCGCAGACGCGTCTCTGGACACCTCACACGTCGGTCTAGCTCAGAAAAACGGAAAAAACTTTTGCTAACTCGTTGCGAAAATTCTAACTTAGTGATACAGTGAGCCTCATACAATACGAAATCTTGAATACTAAAAGGCCGATTTGTTCGCGGTTTTCGACGATATCCTTCGTAATTAGGCTACCGCCCACCGTTTTAGCTGTCAGAATCCATTTTTCTTCATGGGAAGTAGGCGAATGTGCTAGGTAGTTGAAGTTTTCGTTATTTTTTTATAACGATAAATAATGTAAATTTGCTTAATATTCTTACTATCTACTCAGTTTATTTTCATATAATTAAGTACTTATCCACCGCACCTTCCGGGTGGACTGCGATCCTCGATCGGTTCTGCCTGCTGGGGGGCCCAAATAGCGTAATTTCTACATAACTTTAATATTTTGTACTGGACCCATCCTCGAATACGTCGCCGTTGAACTGCCCGCGCGCAGACGCGTCTCTGGACACCTCACACGTCGGTCTAGCTCAGAAAAACGGAAAAAACTTTTGCTAACTCGTTGCGAAAATTCTAACTTAGTGATACAGTGAGCCTCATACAATACGAAATCTTGAATACTAAAAGGCCGATTTGTTCGCGGTTTTCGACGATATCCTTCGTAATTAGGCTACCGCCCACCGTTTTAGCTGTCAGAATCCATTTTTCTTCATGGGAAGTAGGCGAATGTGCTAGGTAGTTGAAGTTTTCGTTATTTTTTTATAACGATAAATAATGTAAATTTGCTTAATATTCTTACTATCTACTCAGTTTATTTTCATATAATTAAGTACTTATCCACCGCACCTTCCGGGTGGACTGCGATCCTCGATCGGTTCTGCCTGCTGGGGGGCCCAAATAGCGTAATTTCTACATAACTTTAATATTTTGTACTGGACCCATCCTCGAATACGTCGCCGTTGAACTGCCCGCGCGCAGACGCGTCTCTGGACACCTCACACGTCGGTCTAGCTCAGAAAAACGGAAAAAACTTTTGCTAACTCGTTGCGAAAATTCTAACTTAGTGATACAGTGAGCCTCATACAATACGAAATCTTGAATACTAAAAGGCCGATTTGTTCGCGGTTTTCGACGATATCCTTCGTAATTAGGCTACCGCCCACCGTTTTAGCTGTCAGAATCCATTTTTCTTCATGGGAAGTAGGCGAATGTGCTAGGTAGTTGAAGTTTTCGTTATTTTTTTATAACGATAAATAATGTAAATTTGCTTAATATTCTTACTATCTACTCAGTTTATTTTCATATAATTAAGTACTTATCCACCGCACCTTCCGGGTGGACTGCGATCCTCGATCGGTTCTGCCTGCTGGGGGGCCCAAATAGCGTAATTTCTACATAACTTTAATATTTTGTACTGGACCCATCCTCGAATACGTCGCCGTTGAACTGCCCGCGCGCAGACGCGTCTCTGGACACCTCACACGTCGGTCTAGCTCAGAAAAACGGAAAAAACTTTTGCTAACTCGTTGCGAAAATTCTAACTTAGTGATACAGTGAGCCTCATACAATACGAAATCTTGAATACTAAAAGGCCGATTTGTTCGCGGTTTTCGACGATATCCTTCGTAATTAGGCTACCGCCCACCGTTTTAGCTGTCAGAATCCATTTTTCTTCATGGGAAGTAGGCGAATGTGCTAGGTAGTTGAAGTTTTCGTTATTTTTTTATAACGATAAATAATGTAAATTTGCTTAATATTCTTACTATCTACTCAGTTTATTTTCATATAATTAAGTACTTATCCACCGCACCTTCCGGGTGGACTGCGATCCTCGATCGGTTCTGCCTGCTGGGGGGCCCAAATAGCGTAATTTCTACATAACTTTAATATTTTGTACTGGACCCATCCTCGAATACGTCGCCGTTGAACTGCCCGCGCGCAGACGCGTCTCTGGACACCTCACACGTCGGTCTAGCTCAGAAAAACGGAAAAAACTTTTGCTAACTCGTTGCGAAAATTCTAACTTAGTGATACAGTGAGCCTCATACAATACGAAATCTTGAATACTAAAAGGCCGATTTGTTCGCGGTTTTCGACGATATCCTTCGTAATTAGGCTACCGCCCACCGTTTTAGCTGTCAGAATCCATTTTTCTTCATGGGAAGTAGGCGAATGTGCTAGGTAGTTGAAGTTTTCGTTATTTTTTATAACGATAAATAATGTAAATTTGCTTAATATTCTTACTATCTACTCAGTTTATTTTCATATAATTAAGTACTTATCCACCGCACCTTCCGGGTGGACTGCGATCCTCGATCGGTTCTGCCTGCTGGGGGGCCCAAATAGCGTAATTTCTACATAACTTTAATATTTTGTACTGGACCCATCCTCGAATACGTCGCCGTTGAACTGCCCGCGCGCAGACGCGTCTCTGGACACCTCACACGTCGGTCTAGCTCAGAAAAACGGAAAAAACTTTTGCTAACTCGTTGCGAAAATTCTAACTTAGTGATACAGTGAGCCTCATACAATACGAAATCTTGAATACTAAAAGGCCGATTTGTTCGCGGTTTTCGACGATATCCTTCGTAATTAGGCTACCGCCCACCGTTTTAGCTGTCAGAATCCATTTTTCTTCATGGGAAGTAGGCGAATGTGCTAGGTAGTTGAAGTTTTCGTTATTTTTTTATAACGATAAATAATGTAAATTTGCTTAATATTCTTACTATCTACTCAGTTTATTTTCATATAATTAAGTACTTATCCACCGCACCTTCCGGGTGGACTGCGATCCTCGATCGGTTCTGCCTGCTGGGGGGCCCAAATAGCGTAATTTCTACATAACTTTAATATTTTGTACTGGACCCATCCTCGAATACGTCGCCGTTGAACTGCCCGCGCGCAGACGCGTCTCTGGACACCTCACACGTCGGTCTAGCTCAGAAAAACGGAAAAAACTTTTGCTAACTCGTTGCGAAAATTCTAACTTAGTGATACAGTGAGCCTCATACAATACGAAATCTTGAATACTAAAAGGCCGATTTGTTCGCGGTTTTCGACGATATCCTTCGTAATTAGGCTACCGCCCACCGTTTTAGCTGTCAGAATCCATTTTTCTTCATGGGAAGTAGGCGAATGTGCTAGGTAGTTGAAGTTTTCGTTATTTTTTTATAACGATAAATAATGTAAATTTGCTTAATATTCTTACTATCTACTCAGTTTATTTTCATATAATTAAGTACTTATCTACCGCACCTTCCGGGTGGACTGCGATCCTCGATCGGTTCTGCCTGCTGGGGGGCCCAAATAGCGTAATTTCTACATAACTTTAATATTTTGTACTGGACCCATCCTCGAATACGTCGCCGTTGAACTGCCCGCGCGCAGACGCGTCTCTGGACACCTCACACGTCGGTCTAGCTCAGAAAAACGGAAAAAACTTTTGCTAACTCGTTGCGAAAATTCTAACTTAGTGATACAGTGAGCCTCATACAATACGAAATCTTGAATACTAAAAGGCCGATTTGTTCGCGGTTTTCGACGATATCCTTCGTAATTAGGCTACCGCCCACCGTTTTAGCTGTCAGAATCCATTTTTCTTCATGGGAAGTAGGCGAATGTGCTAGGTAGTTGAAGTTTTCGTTATTTTTTTATAACGATAAATAATGTAAATTTGCTTAATATTCTTACTATCTACTCAGTTTATTTTCATATAATTAAGTACTTATCCACCGCACCTTCCGGGTGGACTGCGATCCTCGATCGGTTCTGCCTGCTGGGGGGCCCAAATAGCGTAATTTCTACATAACTTTAATATTTTGTACTGGACCCATCCTCGAATACGTCGCCGTTGAACTGCCCGCGCGCAGACGCGTCTCTGGACACCTCACACGTCGGTCTAGCTCAGAAAAACGGAAAAAACTTTTGCTAACTCGTTGCGAAAATTCTAACTTAGTGATACAGTGAGCCTCATACAATACGAAATCTTGAATACTAAAAGGCCGATTTGTTCGCGGTTTTCGACGATATCCTTCGTAATTAGGCTACCGCCCACCGTTTTAGCTGTCAGAATCCATTTTTCTTCATGGGAAGTAGGCGAATGTGCTAGGTAGTTGAAGTTTTCGTTATTTTTTTATAACGATAAATAATGTAAATTTGCTTAATATTCTTACTATCTACTCAGTTTATTTTCATATAATTAAGTACTTATCCACCGCACCTTCCGGGTGGACTGCGATCCTCGATCGGTTCTGCCTGCTGGGGGGCCCAAATAGCGTAATTTCTACATAACTTTAATATTTTGTACTGGACCCATCCTCGAATACGTCGCCGTTGAACTGCCCGCGCGCAGACGCGTCTCTGGACACCTCACACGTCGGTCTAGCTCAGAAAAACGGAAAAAACTTTTGCTAACTCGTTGCGAAAATTCTAACTTAGTGATACAGTGAGCCTCATACAATACGAAATCTTGAATACTAAAAGGCCGATTTGTTCGCGGTTTTCGACGATATCCTTTGTAATTAGGCTACCGCCCACCGTTTTAGCTGTCAGAATCCATTTTTCTTCATGGGAAGTAGGCGAATGTGCTAGGTAGTTGAAGTTTTCGTTATTTTTTTATAACGATAAATAATGTAAATTTGCTTAATATTCTTACTATCTACTCAGTTTATTTTCATATAATTAAGTACTTATCCACCGCACCTTCCGGGTGGACTGCGATCCTCGATCGGTTCTGCCTGCTGGGGGGCCCAAATAGCGTAATTTCTACATAACTTTAATATTTTGTACTGGACCCATCCTCGAATACGTCGCCGTTGAACTGCCCGCGCGCAGACGCGTCTCTGGACACCTCACACGTCGGTCTAGCTCAGAAAAACGGAAAAAACTTTTGCTAACTCGTTGCGAAAATTCTAACTTAGTGATACAGTGAGCCTCATACAATACGAAATCTTGAATACTAAAAGGCCGATTTGTTCGCGGTTTTCGACGATATCCTTCGTAATTAGGCTACCGCCCACCGTTTTAGCTGTCAGAATCCATTTTTCTTCATGGGAAGTAGGCGAATGTGCTAGGTAGTTGAAGTTTTCGTTATTTTTTTATAACGATAAATAATGTAAATTTGCTTAATATTCTTACTATCTACTTTTTTTTTTTTTTTTTTTTTTATTTCAGGATGGGAAATCATCAAATGACTTCTCCCGCTCTGGGCGGAGCGGGGGGGCGTGTCAGACTTTTACTAACTAAAACCCACCCGTGTTCCATCAGTTGCCCATGTGCCAGGGTCACGGTATCTCTTTCGAACAATCACGCGACCCCGGCAGGCATCGGTCCTAGTAGACCCCTACACTGCTGCTGACATCTCTTTGAGGCGCGCGTGGAACACTGCGCGCCGTCGACCCGAGCTTGGTCCTTACCGGGCGGCGAGCTACCCATTGCTCGCCACCCGCAAGCTCGCGCCTACGGTGGCCGGGAGTCCGCTATTGACTCCCGACGCCCGGGGCGTCTCCTCCTGCGGCGGCTAGGGACGTGAGGGCGCAGAGACTGCCACTCCCTCACGCGCCCCGCCTCCTCCTTCGCGAGCATTACTGCTTCGCAGAAGGAGGTGACGGCTTCCCATTCCCTCTCGCTCCGTACCATGGCTCGCACCAGGGCCGGACGCGAGAGGTCGCCGCCGCCGATCGCCTCCACGAGGACACGGCGGTGCTCCGCCCAAGCAGGGCACACCTCCACCGTATGCTCCACCGTGTCCTCCAGACGATCCTCGCAATGGAAACACCCGGGCGTATCCTCCCGCTTTATCCTGAACAGGAACCCACCGAAGCACCCATGCCCGGTGAGAACCTGCGTCAGGCGGAAGGTGAGGACGCCGTGACGCCTCTCTATCCACTCCTCAAAGAGGGGACTTACCGCCGCAATTGTGGCAGCACGATGGGCCGGTAAGCGGACGGAGAGTCCGCTGGGCGCCCAGGCTTCTTAATGAGGACCAGTTTCCCCGTCTTCCAACGAAGTGGGAACCGGCCCCTCTCCAAGCATGCGCTTAGGAGCCCCCTGAGTCGAGGCCCGAGAGCCTCTGAGGCCAGGACCCATGCTTTGCCAGGCAAGCCGTCGGGTCCTGGGGCGGTATTCTTGGCATTAAGCCTTCGTACCGCCACCCTCATCTCTACCTCGGTCACTTCTGGAGCACCGTCGTCGTCGTCAGTGGTGTGGTCCGCATCGGGCACCGCAGTAGGCGGAGCCATGGGTGGGGGACTATGTTCCCCGCGAGAAGGGAACAGAGCGCTCACCACGCCCTCCACGAGTTGGGGCCGGAGAGTCTGAGTCAGCGGAGGAGCCCATGGGCGGAGTTTCTCCCGGACGGCCTTGTAGGGCCGTCCCCATGGGTCCCTGTTCAGAGTCTCCAGCGACTCCTTGCGGGCCAGTCCTCTGGCCCGCAGGATCTCCTCTTGGAGGGCGGTCTTCGCCGCTCTGTACCCCTCGTATAGCTCCGCCTGAATGGCTTCCGTATCCGGAGGTCGGATACGGAGCCTGCGGTGCCTGGTGTACCGGCGTCGTGCCGCAACGCACGCTTCGCGCAACGCTGTCAGCTGCGGCGACCACCAGTACACCTGGCGCCAAGCCCGTCCTGGCTGGACTCGGGGCATAGCCACGTCACAGATCTCGGACATGGCCTCCCGGAACCACTCGGCCTCGTCGTTGGTGTCAGCAGGCCTGTCCGGTGGTGACACCCAGGCCTGCACGATCGAGGCTTCCAGGAGAAGCTCCCGGTCCAGCTTCTTCAGCGCCCACCGCGGACCACTCGGGGTCTGCCGGATCGGCGCGCTCGAGGTCTGGGCGGAGACGTCAAATCGGATGTACCGATGGTCGGAATACGTCTCCACCCCCTCCATGACGCGCCAATCAATAACCTGCGGTGACAGAGCGGGGCTGGCGAACGAAATGTCCACCACTGAGTCGCCCCGCATCCGTACACACGTAGGTACAGAACCCCGATTTAGGACGACCAGGCCTGTCTCCAGGGCCCAGTCCTCCACCATCCTGCCCCGTGTGTCCGTATACCGGGAACCCCAAGCCAAATTCTTGGCGTTGAAGTCCCCGAGCACGAGCACGGGAAGGGGACGGAACCCGACGACGACGACTCTCAACTCCGCAAGGGAGTTGTGGAACTCGGCGAGAGTTCGGCTCGGGGAGAAGTATACTCCCACAACTACAATCTCCCCGAACCGTGCTGCTACGCAACCCCGTCCCCTCTTGACGGCCTCGAGGGTCGGGGTTCCGGCGGCGGCCGACGAAATGAGGGTCACTGAGCCGCTAAGGTCCTCCACCCAGTCATCCCTGGGCGGGACAAAGTACGGCTCAGCGACCACAGCGATGTTAATCGACCACTGCGCCATGCTCTGGAGTAACAGATCCTGAGCGGAGGCGCAGTGGTTGATGTTCGCTTGGAGGAGGCGCAATGGAGTACCTATTATTGGCACTCCATTTCAGCCCCCTCCTGAGTCCCCTGTGAGGGCCCTGCCGTGGTGGTGCCGGCAACGACGGTGGTCGAGGCAGCAGCGGCGACGGCGGTGACGGCGGTGGCGGAGGGCTTGCCCTTGCCCCTGGCCTTGGCGGATGAAGCGCAGGCCTTACTCCCAGCCCGGTGTTCGGCCGGCTTGCCAGCCGCCGCACATGCATAGCAGTGCGGCGTGGCATTGCAAGAGCCGGCCTTGTGACCGGGCTGACCGCAACGGAAGCAATGACCGCTGCGGTCCGCCTCTGAGGTGCATTTCACGTAAACGTGGTGCCCTGTCTGGCATCGGAAGCACCTCAGAGGTCTGGGCTCCAGCAGTTTTACCTGCGCCGACACCCAGCCCACCAGGAGCCTTCGGCCCTCCGCGGTTATTTTTTGAGCCGCCGACACAGGGCAGCTGACCGTTATGGTGCTCATCCCCGTGCTGTCAGGGCGGATGGTGCCTGCCCTCACTTGATCGGCAGAGCACCCCCCCGTCCTAACAATGGCGGCTACTACTTCCGCCTCCGTCACGCAGTCGTCCAGACCCAGGATGCGCATGTCAGCGCACTTGGTGGGCCTGGACACTCGGGCCTCGTCCGCGTCTAAGGACGCTCTCAGCCTATCGGCCAGAGCGTCAGCAGCCGGGCCACTGGCCGCACCGGGGACCTCCAGCATCCGGGCTCCAGTCAAGGTGACCTTCACCCGGAGACCGTTGGAGATGCCGATCTCCTGGAGGTCCACTGCCGCCTTGGCTTTGGAGAGCAGGTCGCGATAGGTCACGCCCTTCTTTTCCGCTTCCGGCTGTAGCGTGATGACTACAGCTGCGGACTTTGGGGCGCGGAGCCTAGCCGCGACGCTGCTCTTTTTGCGCCGCTGCTGCCTCTTTTTATTTCTGGCCGCCCTTGCAGCCTTGCTTGCCTTCTTCTTCTCCCCAACCACTTGCCATTCGGTGTTGGCGGGGGGAGATTTAGAAGGCGGGGGCGGCATTGGCGGCCCTCTCACCACCTGCGCTGGGGGGGCCCTAGCAGGCGCCTGCTTGGGCCGGCCTTTGGTCTGCCCCGGCCCTTTGGCTGGGGCAGACGCGGCGGTGGCGTACGCCACCGCCTTCGGCTGGCCCGAGGCTGCCTTCGGCTGGGCCGAGGCTGCCTTCGGCTGGCCCGAGGCCGCCTTCGGCTGACCCGAAGCCACCCCAGGCCGGCCCAAAACCGGCCGGCTTGCCGCCAGCGGGGGGCGCAGGACCACGGCCTCCAGAGCAGAGAACCTGCTCTGGAAGACAGCGAGCTCCTTCCGCACCAGGGTCAGTACCTGGTTCTCGGTAGGCAGGAGCCCGCCCTGCCCTTGCCGCGCTTCCCCCTGCGATGCCTCCTGGGGGGCGGCCCCTCGGAGACCGGCCAGGTCCGCTCGGAGCTCCTCATTCTCCTTTCGGAGGAGCTCCATGGCGGCAGTCACTCGGGCGACCTCCGCCCGCAGTTCTGCCACCCCATCCACCGCCGGAGGCCCAGAGCGAAAGGCCTTCGCTGCCGCCACGATGGCTTTCGTGGCAGCAGATATGGCCCTGTCTTTCGACCTCTGGAGCCTCTTTAGGGTCGCCGCCCTGATGGCCGTGGCCACGACCTCCGCGAACCTGTCCATTTCCTCCGAGCAGTCGGCAGCGTCCGACTCGCCACCGGAGGACTCTGAGGGGGCCCTACTGCTGGTCCCTCCAGAGGGATGCCCCTCCGTGGCGAGCCTCTCCCCTCCTTGGGTCAGCTCGGCTGAGCCTGCTCGGCTCGGCTCACCGGCCTCCTTGGTGGGGAGTCCTCGGCCGGCGCCCCTTTCATGGAGCCCACCACGCCGTGATATTTTCCGGCGGGCCGAGCTCAGCCCGCCGTCGGAGGAGGACTCTTGCCCTGCCCCCGATTTAGGGCGCTTCTGTGAGAACTCTATGTTCCCTCCAGCAGCGCCCGCCACTCCTCGCTCCGAGTTCGCACGCGAGCCCTTAGCGCTCGACGCGGCGTCGGACTCCGACCCCGCATCGCACCCTTCCACTTCTTTTGTTTTATTTGTTTTTGTTTTTAAAAAAAAAAAAAAAAAATTCCATGTTTGTTCCCACGAGTAATAAACTTTATATTGTCTCAAAAATCAGTGGTTCGCACTAGTGACTAATTCAGCTACCCATTAGTCAAGCTGTCAACCTCCCTCACGGTGCGCCGCCGCTTGGAGGTTTGGGGTGATTTTTTATAGAGGTTTTCTACCTCGCGGCCCGGGCGATTAAGCCAAGACCCTCGACCCCCGTCAAAAGTCAGAGACATGACCGTGACGATCTTCGGGGCTACGAGACTAACGGTGGCAGAAGGGGTACATTCCTTCTTGCCTGCCCGGCGGCAGGTTAGTGCACACCGAGCCCGCTCTAACTACACCGCTGTGCGCCTCTGCTAAGATCAGAGGGACACACGGTGGAGCGTTCCTCCGACAGGACATTCGCATACGGGCAAAACTCCCCTTAGGCACAAAGTACCCAATGGGGAGTATTTGCCCGCACCCCAGGGTGCACCGTCCCGGAGATTGGCCTTCCCCCCGGACGTATCCATAAGGGAACTCCAACCCCCGGGCACACGAGGAGGTTTCCTGTCCAAGCACCCCCTTACTATCTACTCAGTTTATTTTCATATAATTAAGTACTTATCCACCGCACCTTCCGGGTGGACTGCGATCCTCGATCGGTTCTGCCTGCTGGGGGGCCCAAATAGCGTAATTTCTACATAACTTTAATATTTTGTACTGGACCCATCCTCGAATACGTCGCCGTTGAACTGCCCGCGCGCAGACGCGTCTCTGGACACCTCACACGTCGGTCTAGCTCAGAAAAACGGAAAAAACTTTTGCTAACTCGTTGCGAAAATTCTAACTTAGTGATACAGTGAGCCTCATACAATACGAAATCTTGAATACTAAAAGGCCGATTTGTTCGCGGTTTTCGACGATATCCTTCGTAATTAGGCTACCGCCCACCGTTTTAGCTGTCAGAATCCATTTTTCTTCATGGGAAGTAGGCGAATGTGCTAGGTAGTTGAAGTTTTCGTTATTTTTTTATAACGATAAATAATGTAAATTTGCTTAATATTCTTACTATCTACTCAGTTTATTTTCATATAATTAAGTACTTATCCACCGCACCTTCCGGGTGGACTGCGATCCTCGATCGGTTCTGCCTGCTGGGGGGCCCAAATAGCGTAATTTCTACATAACTTTAATATTTTGTACTGGACCCATCCTCGAATACGTCGCCGTTGAACTGCCCGCGCGCAGACGCGTCTCTGGACACCTCACACGTCGGTCTAGCTCAGAAAAACGGAAAAAACTTTTGCTAACTCGTTGCGAAAATTCTAACTTAGTGATACAGTGAGCCTCATACAATACGAAATCTTGAATACTAAAAGGCCGATTTGTTCGCGGTTTTCGACGATATCCTTCGTAATTAGGCTACCGCCCACCGTTTTAGCTGTCAGAATCCATTTTTCTTCATGGGAAGTAGGCGAATGTGCTAGGTAGTTGAAGTTTTCGTTATTTTTTTATAACGATAAATAATGTAAATTTGCTTAATATTCTTACTATCTACTCAGTTTATTTTCATATAATTAAGTACTTATCCACCGCACCTTCCGGGTGGACTGCGATCCTCGATCGGTTCTGCCTGCTGGGGGGCCCAAATAGCGTAATTTCTACATAACTTTAATATTTTGTACTGGACCCATCCTCGAATACGTCGCCGTTGAACTGCCCGCGCGCAGACGCGTCTCTGGACACCTCACACGTCGGTCTAGCTCAGAAAAACGGAAAAAACTTTTGCTAACTCGTTGCGAAAATTCTAACTTAGTGATACAGTGAGCCTCATACAATACGAAATCTTGAATACTAAAAGGCCGATTTGTTCGCGGTTTTCGACGATATCCTTCGTAATTAGGCTACCGCCCACCGTTTTAGCTGTCAGAATCCATTTTTCTTCATGGGAAGTAGGCGAATGTGCTAGGTAGTTGAAGTTTTCGTTATTTTTTTATAACGATAAATAATGTAAATTTGCTTAATATTCTTACTATCTACTCAGTTTATTTTCATATAATTAAGTACTTATCCACCGCACCTTCCGGGTGGACTGCGATCCTCGATCGGTTCTGCCTGCTGGGGGGCCCAAATAGCGTAATTTCTACATAACTTTAATATTTTGTACTGGACCCATCCTCGAATACGTCACCGTTGAACTGCCCGCGCGCAGACGCGTCTCTGGACACCTCACACGTCGGTCTAGCTCAGAAAAACGGAAAAAACTTTTGCTAACTCGTTGCGAAAATTCTAACTTAGTGATACAGTGAGCCTCATACAATACGAAATCTTGAATACTAAAAGGCCGATTTGTTCGCGGTTTTCGACGATATCCTTCGTAATTAGGCTACCGCCCACCGTTTTAGCTGTCAGAATCCATTTTTCTTCATGGGAAGTAGGCGAATGTGCTAGGTAGTTGAAGTTTTCGTTATTTTTTTATAACGATAAATAATGTAAATTTGCTTAATATTCTTACTATCTACTCAGTTTATTTTCATATAATTAAGTACTTATCCACCGCACCTTCCGGGTGGACTGCGATCCTCGATCGGTTCTGCCTGCTGGGGGGCCCAAATAGCGTAATTTCTACATAACTTTAATATTTTGTACTGGACCCATCCTCGAATACGTCGCCGTTGAACTGCCCGCGCGCAGACGCGTCTCTGGACACCTCACACGTCGGTCTAGCTCAGAAAAACGGAAAAAACTTTTGCTAACTCGTTGCGAAAATTCTAACTTAGTGATACAGTGAGCCTCATACAATACGAAATCTTGAATACTAAAAGGCCGATTTGTTCGCGGTTTTCGACGATATCCTTCGTAATTAGGCTACCGCCCACCGTTTTAGCTGTCAGAATCCATTTTTCTTCATGGGAAGTAGGCGAATGTGCTAGGTAGTTGAAGTTTTCGTTATTTTTTTATAACGATAAATAATGTAAATTTGCTTAATATTCTTACTATCTACTCAGTTTATTTTCATATAATTAAGTACTTATCCACCGCACCTTCCGGGTGGACTGCGATCCTCGATCGGTTCTGCCTGCTGGGGGGCCCAAATAGCGTAATTTCTACATAACTTTAATATTTTGTACTGGACCCATCCTCGAATACGTCTCCGTTGAACTGCCCGCGCGCAGACGCGTCTCTGGACACCTCACACGTCGGTCTAGCTCAGAAAAACGGAAAAAACTTTTGCTAACTCGTTGCGAAAATTCTAACTTAGTGATACAGTGAGCCTCATACAATACGAAATCTTGAATACTAAAAGGCCGATTTGTTCGCGGTTTTCGACGATATCCTTCGTAATTAGGCTACCGCCCACCGTTTTAGCTGTCAGAATCCATTTTTCTTCATGGGAAGTAGGCGAATGTGCTAGGTAGTTGAAGTTTTCGTTATTTTTTTATAACGATAAATAATGTAAATTTGCTTAATATTCTTACTATCTACTCAGTTTATTTTCATATAATTAAGTACTTATCCACCGCACCTTCCGGGTGGACTGCGATCCTCGATCGGTTCTGCCTGCTGGGGGGCCCAAATAGCGTAATTTCTACATAACTTTAATATTTTGTACTGGACCCATCCTCGAATACGTCGCCGTTGAACTGCCCGCGCGCAGACGCGTCTCTGGACACCTCACACGTCGGTCTAGCTCAGAAAAACGGAAAAAACTTTTGCTAACTCGTTGCGAAAATTCTAACTTAGTGATACAGTGAGCCTCATACAATACGAAATCTTGAATACTAAAAGGCCGATTTGTTCGCGGTTTTCGACGATATCCTTCGTAATTAGGCTACCGCCCACCGTTTTAGCTGTCAGAATCCATTTTTCTTCATGGGAAGTAGGCGAATGTGCTAGGTAGTTGAAGTTTTCGTTATTTTTTTATAACGATAAATAATGTAAATTTGCTTAATATTCTTACTATCTACTCAGTTTATTTTCATATAATTAAGTACTTATCCACCGCACCTTCCGGGTGGACTGCGATCCTCGATCGGTTCTGCCTGCTGGGGGGCCCAAATAGCGTAATTTCTACATAACTTTAATATTTTGTACTGGACCCATCCTCGAATACGTCGCCGTTGAACTGCCCGCGCGCAGACGCGTCTCTGGACACCTCACACGTCGGTCTAGCTCAGAAAAACGGAAAAAACTTTTGCTAACTCGTTGCGAAAATTCTAACTTAGTGATACAGTGAGCCTCATACAATACGAAATCTTGAATACTAAAAGGCCGATTTGTTCGCGGTTTTCGACGATATCCTTCGTAATTAGGCTACCGCCCACCGTTTTAGCTGTCAGAATCCATTTTTCTTCATGGGAAGTAGGCGAATGTGCTAGGTAGTTGAAGTTTTCGTTATTTTTTTATAACGATAAATAATGTAAATTTGCTTAATATTCTTACTATCTACTCAGTTTATTTTCATATAATTAAGTACTTATCCACCGCACCTTCCGGGTGGACTGCGATCCTCGATCGGTTCTGCCTGCTGGGGGGCCCAAATAGCGTAATTTCTACATAACTTTAATATTTTGTACTGGACCCATCCTCGAATACGTCGCCGTTGAACTGCCCGCGCGCAGACGCGTCTCTGGACACCTCACACGTCGGTCTAGCTCAGAAAAACGGAAAAAACTTTTGCTAACTCGTTGCGAAAATTCTAACTTAGTGATACAGTGAGCCTCATACAATACGAAATCTTGAATACTAAAAGGCCGATTTGTTCGCGGTTTTCGACGATATCCTTCGTAATTAGGCTACCGCCCACCGTTTTAGCTGTCAGAATCCATTTTTCTTCATGGGAAGTAGGCGAATGTGCTAGGTAGTTGAAGTTTTCGTTATTTTTTTATAACGATAAATAATGTAAATTTGCTTAATATTCTTACTATCTACTCAGTTTATTTTCATATAATTAAGTACTTATCCACCGCACCTTCCGGGTGGACTGCGATCCTCGATCGGTTCTGCCTGCTGGGGGGCCCAAATAGCGTAATTTCTACATAACTTTAATATTTTGTACTGGACCCATCCTCGAATACGTCGCCGTTGAACTGCCCGCGCGCAGACGCGTCTCTGGACACCTCACACGTCGGTCTAGCTCAGAAAAACGGAAAAAACTTTTGCTAACTCGTTGCGAAAATTCTAACTTAGTGATACAGTGAGCCTCATACAATACGAAATCTTGAATACTAAAAGGCCGATTTGTTCGCGGTTTTCGACGATATCCTTCGTAATTAGGCTACCGCCCACCGTTTTAGCTGTCAGAATCCATTTTTCTTCATGGGAAGTAGGCGAATGTGCTAGGTAGTTGAAGTTTTCGTTATTTTTTTATAACGATAAATAATGTAAATTTGCTTAATATTCTTACTATCTACTCAGTTTATTTTCATATAATTAAGTACTTATCCACCGCACCTTCCGGGTGGACTGCGATCCTCGATCGGTTCTGCCTGCTGGGGGGCCCAAATAGCGTAATTTCTACATAACTTTAATATTTTGTACTGGACCCATCCTCGAATACGTCGCCGTTGAACTGCCCGCGCGCAGACGCGTCTCTGGACACCTCACACGTCGGTCTAGCTCAGAAAAACGGAAAAAACTTTTGCTAACTCGTTGCGAAAATTCTAACTTAGTGATACAGTGAGCCTCATACAATACGAAATCTTGAATACTAAAAGGCCGATTTGTTCGCGGTTTTCGACGATATCCTTCGTAATTAGGCTACCGCCCACCGTTTTAGCTGTCAGAATCCATTTTTCTTCATGGGAAGTAGGCGAATGTGCTAGGTAGTTGAAGTTTTCGTTATTTTTTTATAACGATAAATAATGTAAATTTGCTTAATATTCTTACTATCTACTCAGTTTATTTTCATATAATTAAGTACTTATCCACCGCACCTTCCGGGTGGACTGCGATCCTCGATCGGTTCTGCCTGCTGGGGGGCCCAAATAGCGTAATTTCTACATAACTTTATGTGTAGAAGTTTGTGGGTGTAGATTTGAAAAACTTACCAACGAACTCCCGTCCACTGCCTCGCGCACCTCATGGGCTCGGCGTCGTGTCCAGTCGCCCTAAATCCAGCTAAAACTTCACTGCACATGTATTTCCACAGGTGTTGGTTTTTATTTCTCGTCTCTTGTTGGGGGTTGTAGCACGAAAATCACAGAAGGACCATTTCTTATTAGAAAAAAGTTTTTAGCGCGCGGAGCACGTTGTATTACGAGTTGAGCCGCATAGTTCAAGTGAAAAAGCACGCGGAAGAGCGGCGCCACTGTCGCTCTTCGTACACCAATCGGATTGCTCAGCGAATAGGCGATAAGCAAGCCGACAAGTTAATCAAATCAGACCCTTATTACTACACACAAAGGCTTGAGTACTAGTTGTGGGGTAAAAAAAACTATTCAAATTCCAAAAACTAAATGCCTAATACCTATCTTATAGAGAACGGTACGTAACATGCCGCTCGCCTTAAAAGAATGGGTTTCTTTTAACCTTAGGTTACAGACATTGTAAGAATGTTTCACTCGAAAGAGGAATGAAAAAAAAAAAGGCTACGAAAGCAGAAAAGCCCAAAAAAAATAAAAGTTACTCTTACTCTAGATTACCTAACTAAGATTCGCAACAATATTAAGGAAAACTTACAAACTAATTATTCTAAGGGCAAAGGACATATTTTAACTACTGAGCGTTTCACAAAAGTTTTGCCCATTTGTAAAGTTACGACACGAGTAACATTGTCGGAACCCGGATGAAGAGCATGGACACGAGCCAGTCTCCACTGTAATGGTGGGACATTATCGTCACGTACAACGACAATAATACCTTCACGGAGTTGCGAGCCGCGATCTCGGAACCATTTATTACGTTGTTGAATTTCATGTAAATATTCCCGACTCCAACGTTTCCAAAAGTGTTGCACACATTGTTGTACCCTACGCCATCTAGTGAGTCGATTTGGAACATTCTCGTATAGTGGGAGATCTGGTAGGGTCGTCAACGGACCTCCTATTAAAAAATGCGATGGTGTTAAGGGTAACGGATCTAATGGGTCTGCACTTAATAAACAAAGTGGACGTGAATTGAGTACCGCTTCGATTTGACAAAGAAGGGTGTGCATCTCATCATACGTTTGAGTTTGCGTACCGAGGACTCGATGTAAATGATGTTTGAAACTTTTCACTCCGGATTCGAAAAGGCCACCAAAATGCGAGGCATAAGGAGGTTGAAAATGCCAAGTGATACCTTGTTCTAAAACCTTACCATTAAGAATGGCTTGAACCGAATCATTACGTAAAAAAGTAAACAATTCTTGTAGATAATTATTACAACCAACAAAGTTCCTTCCACAATCAGAGTAAATGTCAGTGCATATACCTCTACGGGACGTGAAGCGTCGCAAGGCTGCTAAAAATGCTTCAGTTGACAACTCGGACACGAGTTCGAGATGTATAGCCTTGACGGACATACACACAAAGACAGCTACATAACATTTAATAATTTTTGCATTTCGAACTTTATTTGCCCGAACGTAGAACGGACCCGCGAAATCAACAGATGTTTTTAAAAATGGCCGCTCAGGGCGCACTCTGACGGCCGGCAGTGGACCCATGCATGGTTGCGGATTCAAGGGGCGAGCACGAAAACAACGAACGCAGCGATGTATGCGTGTACGTATAGCGTCACGACTAGACATTATCCAATAATTTTGAAGTAGAATGTATTGTAAGGATTGTGGACCAGCATGTAGATGCGTGATATGTGTATGATCAATGATTAAATTTGTAAGATGATGTTTCTTAGGCAGAATCAATTGGTGTTTGGAAACAAACGGTAAAAGTGATTTGTGAATCCGCCCACCAACACGCATATTATTTTTGTTATCCATGAAAGGATTAAGTCGTCGTAATTTAATTGATGGATATTTTCCATGTGAAATATTTTTTATGTCTTCGGAAAAACATGAATGTTGAACTAAATGGATAAGTCGATTTAAACAAAAATTAAACTCGGACACAGTTATGTATTTTGGATAGAAAATGTGCAGCTTCTTACATTTATTATAGAATCGGAATAACAGTGCTGTTATTCTAACAAGTTTGCCTAGAGTAGAGAATCTTGTAATATACTCACCTACCAGATCAGACGGTACTGAGGTGGAGGGGTTTGGTACTATCGACAACGGTAGATTACGTTTGTCTTCAGAGACTTCTGGTAATTTCTTGGGACTTGGCCAAAAACTAGAATCTCGCGCGACCCACCAGGGCCCCTGGAGCCACATTTTATTTTGTAGAAAACTTGTAGGAAGCATTCCTCGGGAAGGTGCGTCAGCTGGATTGTCAGCAGATGGAACATGTCTCCAACTATTAGCCGGAAGCCGGGATAAGATTTCGCTAGTGCGATTGGAAACGAATGTCTTCCACTCGTGTGGTGGAGAACGAAGCCACGCTAACACGATGGATGAATCGGTCCATGCATACACCTGATCACAGTTTATGTGCTTATCATACACACTCCTAACTTTATCAATCAACTGTGATAACAAGACAGCCGCGCACAACTCAAGTCGCGGGATCGTAAGAACCGGTTTTATAGGTGCTACACGCGTTTTTGCGAGAAGAAGAAATGTTTTAACGTTATCACTATTATCGGATATACGGGCGTAAACACACGCGGCATAAGCCCGCTCAGAAGCATCGGAAAACCCGTGAATTTGAATGACATTCACGTTTGCAAAAACGAAACGTGGAATTTGAAAATTTGATAATAATGGTAACTCGTTAAGAAAATTAGACCAAGCATTTAATATATCTACAGGAGGTGACTCATCCCAGTCGACCCCTGACATCCATAATAACTGAATGAGATGTTTCGCGTAAATAGTTACAGGAGATAACCATCCCATAGGGTCATAAATTTTGGCTATTTGTGATAGTATAGACCGTTTTGTAATTTTACCCGTAGTTGCTTGAACGCTGAAAGTGAAAGTATCCGATTTAGGATTCCACTGAAGTCCCAAAACCTTTATTTGTTTGTCATTCTCCATCAGAGCGAAAGAAACGTTATCAGGCCGCTCGCCCTGACAAACTGACGTTTGTAAAGCAGCGAGTAACGCTGGCGAATTGCTCTGCCACTTCCGTAGCTCGAAACCAGCTGACGAACAAATACCTACTAACTCACGCTGTAGAACCAGTGCCTTCTTTACGTCGCCTGCACCGGTGACGATGTCATCAACGAAAACCTGATTCTGTAGAACTTTAGAACCTAGCGAGAAGTTGACGGCTTCGTCCTGAGCCAACTGTTGAATAGTACGAAGCGCTAAGTACGGTGATGAGCTGACACCAAAGGTGACGGTACCCAATCGATAATCAAGCAACGGTTCAGTTGGTGATTTACGCCACACAATGCGTTGAAAATCCCAATCGGATTGTTGTAATTTAATGTTTCTGTACATCTGCTTGATGTCGGCAGTGACAGCAATAGCATGGATACGAAAACCTAATAAAACGTCTACTATATCCTGGTGCAATTTTGGACCTGTTAGTAGAATATCATTAAGTGATATTCCATTTGAAGTTTTACAACTCGCGTCAAAGACGACGCGAGTGCGAGTAGTCTCACTAGATTCTTTGACCACGCAGTGGTGCGGAATGTAATAGCTAGTAGCTAACGAAGTAGGTATATCAACTGGCTCCATGTGACCGAGTTCCAAGTACTCCTGGAGGCACGCATGATACTCTAACTTAAGCTGAGGATTATGTTCTAAACGATACTCTAATTTTCTAAACCTGGAGACCGCCGTATCCCGTGATTCGCCGAGGGCGGGAGCATTAGGTTTGAAAGGAAGTGGAACAACATATCGCCCAGCTTCATCGCGAGTATGTGAATTTACGTAGATAGATTCACACAACGCTTCGTCGGGACTTAGGATTTTCTTTTCCGGAAGAGACTCCAATTCCCAGAATCGTCTCAGATTGATGCCGTCATCGTATGGTGAGCTTAAACTACTGAGACACACTTGAAGCGAAGTAGGTGTATTTTGGTTGCACGAAACATCACCCATCAATAAATAACCAAAGATACTGTTCATAGCCATCGGTGAACCGGGTGGACCCTTGATCACGTGACCTAATAGAACTTGGGATAGTATATCCGCACCTAGAATCATTTCCACTGATTGTGGAAGATAAAACTTAGGGTCAGCTAAATTTAAATTCTGTATGTGTGACCACCCCGTATAAGGCAACGTCACACCTGGCATACGTGAAATAAGATTAGGTAAAATTAATGCATCAACTGAAATTGAAGGTTGTTCCCCGTGCGTAGGAGTGATATGACACGATACTACACCCTTTGGTAAAACAGCTGAGACTTCGGACCCGCCGATACCGAACACTGGAACGTGCGCTTGCCTACGGTGCAAGCCTAACCGCTGCACACAAGCCTCGGTAATAAAAGTCGCTTGACTCCCAGTATCAATAATACACCGAACTGTGTGTTTTTGTGAGTCAACATGAACATTGATAAGTGCTGTACACAAAAGCACCGTACTCATACTAACCGACGGAGCAATGGTTTGCGAATCGTTCTTGCGACCGTGCAACGCATGATTTACCGCAGTCAATGCGGCGGCATGCGAGGTACTGGGTACCGCTGTCTCTGTCGTTTCGTTCACAGGAAATGAAATAGCATTATCACTAATCCCGACTTCATTAATAGCTGATAAACTGTGAGATGTTTCGAAATGAATTAATGAATGATGTCGTTTATGACATGAACGACAAACAAAGTTGGATTTGCATTGTTTTAAATCATGACCGACATGTAAACAATTGAAACAAACGTTTTTGTTTTGAATAAAAGAATACCTATCACGAGGAGATAAATTGAGGAATTTGGAACATTTTGTCAACGTATGTTGAGCATCACAACATAAACAATTAGATTTTAAATTATTTTGTTTGATAGACTGTAAGTCTGTTTTAATCGAACTCGATGACGTGACGTTGGCTGCGAGCGCGCGACGCGGGCTTTCGTAACCGCGCGATGACGTCGTCGCCGGAGTCCGAGAAGTACCTGCCTTTTCTAGATTATTATTTTTATTTTGTGGGTAAGAGGAGAATTCGTTTGCGGATAACTCGCGTTCTAAGAAATTTATCAATGTATTTATGTCGGGTATATCCGATGGTTTGGATAGTGATAATTCGAAACGTTTTCGAATACTTGACGGAATTTTACGTACTAAAATCGTCACTAATATGAAACTCCATTGATCTATCGGAAACTGCATCGCCTGCAATGCCTTGATGTTTTCTTGATAAACATTGAGTAAATTTCTTAGACTTTGAGTCATTCTCTCGGTACTAGGTTCAATTTCTAATATTTTTTCGAGATGTTTCGTGGCAATAGCCCTTTTGTTGTTATACCGAGAAACCAAAATATCCCACGCAACACTATAGTTTTCGTCTGTAATTGGTATCGATTTAATAAGGTTATAGGGTTCATTTTTTAATGACAGTAATAGATAACGAAACTTCTCTGTATCCGTGTAAGTATTTTTGCCGTGTACTAATGAACGAAACAAATCGTAAAATGGGGGCCAATCCGTGGTCTCCCCTGAGAAGGTAGGCATTGGAAGAATAGGTAATCTACTTGCACAATTATTATTATGAGAATTTACTGGAACATGTACCACAGAATTATTCATAGACGTACTGGACGACATTCTTCGTTTACGCTCATTATCCTCTTCTTTAAGTTTGTCTAAGTGAACACTAATTGCGTAATAACAGTCATTAAAATTGTTACGAATCTGTAGTTGTTCCTCCTTGTCGAAAGTATTGGACTTGATCAAGACTTTTTCTATTTTTGCCTGAAGTTTGAAGAACTTTCTTTGTTGCAAAGTTAACTCTTTTGAGCGTGACCTAAACTGTTGTTCGTCTGAATCTATGAACTGCAATGTACGTTGGAGATCATCAAAAATGATCTCGCGTTCGAAAATATCTTGTTGAATTAAGTCCGCCATTTTGGACGCGTACCGACGCAAAATGAACTATGAAGTTATGAAATGCAATAAGAACACTAAGAAAAATAACCCCACAACAAGCACGTCAAAATAAAATCCGGCTCGATGGACCAAACAATTATGTGTAGAAGTTTGTGGGTGTAGATTTGAAAAACTTACCAACGAACTCCCGTCCACTGCCTCGCGCACCTCATGGGCTCGGCGTCGTGTCCAGTCGCCCTAAATCCAGCTAAAACTTCACTGCACATGTATTTCCACAGGTGTTGGTTTTTATTTCTCGTCTCTTGTTGGGGGTTGTAGCACGAAAATCACAGAAGGACCATTTCTTATTAGAAAAAAGTTTTTAGCGCGCGGAGCACGTTGTATTACGAGTTGAGCCGCATAGTTCAAGTGAAAAAGCACGCGGAAGAGCGGCGCCACTGTCGCCCTTCGTACACCAATCGGATTGCTCAGCGAATAGGCGATAAGCAAGCCGACAAGTTAATCAAATCAGACCCTTATTACTACACACAAAGGCTTGAGTACTAGTTGTGGGGTAAAAAAAACTATTCAAATTCCAAAAACTAAATGCCTAATACCTATCTTATAGAGAACGGTACGTAACACTTTAATATTTTGTACTGGACCCATCCTCGAATACGTCGCCGTTGAACTGCCCGCGCGCAGACGCGTCTCTGGACACCTCACACGTCGGTCTAGCTCAGAAAAACGGAAAAAACTTTTGCTAACTCGTTGCGAAAATTCTAACTTAGTGATACAGTGAGCCTCATACAATACGAAATCTTGAATACTAAAAGGCCGATTTGTTCGCGGTTTTCGACGATATCCTTCGTAATTAGGCTACCGCCCACCGTTTTAGCTGTCAGAATCCATTTTTCTTCATGGGAAGTAGGCGAATGTGCTAGGTAGTTGAAGTTTTCGTTATTTTTTTATAACGATAAATAATGTAAATTTGCTTAATATTCTTACTATCTACTCAGTTTATTTTCATATAATTAAGTACTTATCCACCGCACCTTCCGGGTGGACTGCGATCCTCGATCGGTCTGCCTGCTGGGGGGCCCAAATAGCGTAATTTCTACATAACTTTAATATTTTGTACTGGACCCATCCTCGAATACGTCGCCGTTGAACTGCCCGCGCGCAGACGCGTCTCTGGACACCTCACACGTCGGTCTAGCTCAGAAAAACGGAAAAAACTTTTGCTAACTCGTTGCGAAAATTCTAACTTAGTGATACAGTGAGCCTCATACAATACGAAATCTTGAATACTAAAAGGCCGATTTGTTCGCGGTTTTCGACGATATCCTTCGTAATTAGGCTACCGCCCACCGTTTTAGCTGTCAGAATCCATTTTTCTTCATGGGAAGTAGGCGAATGTGCTAGGTAGTTGAAGTTTTCGTTATTTTTTTATAACGATAAATAATGTAAATTTGCTTAATATTCTTACTATCTACTCAGTTTATTTTCATATAATTAAGTACTTATCCACCGCACCTTCCGGGTGGACTGCGATCCTCGATCGGTTCTGCCTGCTGGGGGGCCCAAATAGCGTAATTTCTACATAACTTTAATATTTTGTACTGGACCCATCCTCGAATACGTCGCCGTTGAACTGCCCGCGCGCAGACGCGTCTCTGGACACCTCACACGTCGGTCTAGCTCAGAAAAACGGAAAAAACTTTTGCTAACTCGTTGCGAAAATTCTAACTTAGTGATACAGTGAGCCTCATACAATACGAAATCTTGAATACTAAAAGGCCGATTTGTTCGCGGTTTTCGACGATATCCTTCGTAATTAGGCTACCGCCCACCGTTTTAGCTGTCAGAATCCATTTTTCTTCATGGGAAGTAGGCGAATGTGCTAGGTAGTTGAAGTTTTCGTTATTTTTTTATAACGATAAATAATGTAAATTTGCTTAATATTCTTACTATCTACTCAGTTTATTTTCATATAATTAAGTACTTATCCACCGCACCTTCCGGGTGGACTGCGATCCTCGATCGGTTCTGCCTGCTGGGGGGCCCAAATAGCGTAATTTCTACATAACTTTAATATTTTGTACTGGACCCATCCTCGAATACGTCGCCGTTGAACTGCCCGCGCGCAGACGCGTCTCTGGACACCTCACACGTCGGTCTAGCTCAGAAAAACGGAAAAAACTTTTGCTAACTCGTTGCGAAAATTCTAACTTAGTGATACAGTGAGCCTCATACAATACGAAATCTTGAATACTAAAAGGCCGATTTGCTCGCGGTTTTCGACGATATCCTTCGTAATTAGGCTACCGCCCACCGTTTTAGCTGTCAGAATCCATTTTTCTTCATGGGAAGTAGGCGAATGTGCTAGGTAGTTGAAGTTTTCGTTATTTTTTTATAACGATAAATAATGTAAATTTGCTTAATATTCTTACTATCTACTCAGTTTATTTTCATATAATTAAGTACTTATCCACCGCACCTTCCGGGTGGACTGCGATCCTCGATCGGTTCTGCCTGCTGGGGGGCCCAAATAGCGTAATTTCTACATAACTTTAATATTTTGTACTGGACCCATCCTCGAATACGTCGCCGTTGAACTGCCCGCGCGCAGACGCGTCTCTGGACACCTCACACGTCGGTCTAGCTCAGAAAAACGGAAAAAACTTTTGCTAACTCGTTGCGAAAATTCTAACTTAGTGATACAGTGAGCCTCATACAATACGAAATCTTGAATACTAAAAGGCCGATTTGTTCGCGGTTTTCGACGATATCCTTCGTAATTAGGCTACCGCCCACCGTTTTAGCTGTCAGAATCCATTTTTCTTCATGGGAAGTAGGCGAATGTGCTAGGTAGTTGAAGTTTTCGTTATTTTTTTATAACGATAAATAATGTAAATTTGCTTAATATTCTTACTATCTACTCAGTTTATTTTCATATAATTAAGTACTTATCCACCGCACCTTCCGGGTGGACTGCGATCCTCGATCGGTTCTGCCTGCTGGGGGGCCCAAATAGCGTAATTTCTACATAACTTTAATATTTTGTACTGGACCCATCCTCGAATACGTCGCCGTTGAACTGCCCGCGCGCAGACGCGTCTCTGGACACCTCACACGTCGGTCTAGCTCAGAAAAACGGAAAAAACTTTTGCTAACTCGTTGCGAAAATTCTAACTTAGTGATACAGTGAGCCTCATACAATACGAAATCTTGAATACTAAAAGGCCGATTTGTTCGCGGTTTTCGACGATATCCTTCGTAATTAGGCTACCGCCCACCGTTTTAGCTGTCAGAATCCATTTTTCTTCATGGCAAGTAGGCGAATGTGCTAGGTAGTTGAAGTTTTCGTTATTTTTTTATAACGATAAATAATGTAAATTTGCTTAATATTCTTACTATCTACTCAGTTTATTTTCATATAATTAAGTACTTATCCACCGCACCTTCCGGGTGGACTGCGATCCTCGATCGGTTCTGCCTGCTGGGGGGCCCAAATAGCGTAATTTCTACATAACTTTAATATTTTGTACTGGACCCATCCTCGAATACGTCGCCGTTGAACTGCCCGCGCGCAGACGCGTCTCTGGACACCTCACACGTCGGTCTAGCTCAGAAAAACGGAAAAAACTTTTGCTAACTCGTTGCGAAAATTCTAACTTAGTGATACAGTGAGCCTCATACAATACGAAATCTTGAATACTAAAAGGCCGATTTGTTCGCGGTTTTCGACGATATCCTTCGTAATTAGGCTACCGCCCACCGTTTTAGCTGTCAGAATCCATTTTTCTTCATGGGAAGTAGGCGAATGTGCTAGGTAGTTGAAGTTTTCGTTATTTTTTTATAACGATAAATAATGTAAATTTGCTTAATATTCTTACTATCTACTCAGTTTATTTTCATATAATTAAGTACTTATCCACCGCACCTTCCGGGTGGACTGCGATCCTCGATCGGTTCTGCCTGCTGGGGGGCCCAAATAGCGTAATTTCTACATAACTTTAATATTTTGTACTGGACCCATCCTCGAATACGTCGCCGTTGAACTGCCCGCGCGCAGACGCGTCTCTGGACACCTCACACGTCGGTCTAGCTCAGAAAAACGGAAAAAACTTTTGCTAACTCGTTGCGAAAATTCTAACTTAGTGATACAGTGAGCCTCATACAATACGAAATCTTGAATACTAAAAGGCCGATTTGTTCGCGGTTTTCGACGATATCCTTCGTAATTAGGCTACCGCCCACCGTTTTAGCTGTCAGAATCCATTTTTCTTCATGGGAAGTAGGCGAATGTGCTAGGTAGTTGAAGTTTTCGTTATTTTTTTATAACGATAAATAATGTAAATTTGCTTAATATTCTTACTATCTACTCAGTTTATTTTCATATAATTAAGTACTTATCCACCGCACCTTCCGGGTGGACTGCGATCCTCGATCGGTTCTGCCTGCTGGGGGGCCCAAATAGCGTAATTTCTACATAACTTTAATATTTTGTACTGGACCCATCCTCGAATACGTCGCCGTTGAACTGCCCGCGCGCAGACGCGTCTCTGGACACCTCACACGTCGGTCTAGCTCAGAAAAACGGAAAAAACTTTTGCTAACTCGTTGCGAAAATTCTAACTTAGTGATACAGTGAGCCTCATACAATACGAAATCTTGAATACTAAAAGGCCGATTTGTTCGCGGTTTTCGACGATATCCTTCGTAATTAGGCTACCGCCCACCGTTTTAGCTGTCAGAATCCATTTTTCTTCATGGGAAGTAGGCGAATGTGCTAGGTAGTTGAAGTTTTCGTTATTTTTTTATAACGATAAATAATGTAAATTTGCTTAATATTCTTACTATCTACTCAGTTTATTTTCATATAATTAAGTACTTATCCACCGCACCTTCCGGGTGGACTGCGATCCTCGATCGGTTCTGCCTGCTGGGGGGCCCAAATAGCGTAATTTCTACATAACTTTAATATTTTGTACTGGACCCATCCTCGAATACGTCGCCGTTGAACTGCCCGCGCGCAGACGCGTCTCTGGACACCTCACACGTCGGTCTAGCTCAGAAAAACGGAAAAAACTTTTGCTAACTCGTTGCGAAAATTCTAACTTAGTGATACAGTGAGCCTCATACAATACGAAATCTTGAATACTAAAAGGCCGATTTGTTCGCGGTTTTCGACGATATCCTTCGTAATTAGGCTACCGCCCACCGTTTTAGCTGTCAGAATCCATTTTTCTTCATGGGAAGTAGGCGAATGTGCTAGGTAGTTGAAGTTTTCGTTATTTTTTTATAACGATAAATAATGTAAATTTGCTTAATATTCTTACTATCTACTCAGTTTATTTTCATATAATTAAGTACTTATCCACCGCACCTTCCGGGTGGACTGCGATCCTCGATCGGTTCTGCCTGCTGGGGGGCCCAAATAGCGTAATTTCTACATAACTTTAATATTTTGTACTGGACCCATCCTCGAATACGTCGCCGTTGAACTGCCCGCGCGCAGACGCGTCCTCTGGACACCTCACACGTCGGTCTAGCTCAGAAAAACGGAAAAAACTTTTGCTAACTCGTTGCGAAAATTCTAACTTAGTGATACAGTGAGCCTCATACAATACGAAATCTTGAATACTAAAAGGCCGATTTGTTCGCGGTTTTCGACGATATCCTTCGTAATTAGGCTACCGCCCACCGTTTTAGCTGTCAGAATCCATTTTTCTTCATGGGAAGTAGGCGAATGTGCTAGGTAGTTGAAGTTTTCGTTATTTTTTTATAACGATAAATAATGTAAATTTGCTTAATATTCTTACTATCTACTCAGTTTATTTTCATATAATTAAGTACTTATCCACCGCACCTTCCGGGTGGACTGCGATCCTCGATCGGTTCTGCCTGCTGGGGGGCCCAAATAGCGTAATTTCTACATAACTTTAATATTTTGTACTGGACCCATCCTCGAATACGTCGCCGTTGAACTGCCCGCGCGCAGACGCGTCTCTGGACACCTCACACGTCGGTCTAGCTCAGAAAAACGGAAAAAACTTTTGCTAACTCGTTGCGAAAATTCTAACTTAGTGATACAGTGAGCCTCATACAATACGAAATCTTGAATACTAAAAGGCCGATTTGTTCGCGGTTTTCGACGATATCCTTCGTAATTAGGCTACCGCCCACCGTTTTAGCTGTCAGAATCCATTTTTCTTCATGGGAAGTAGGCGAATGTGCTAGGTAGTTGAAGTTTTCGTTATTTTTTTATAACGATAAATAATGTAAATTTGCTTAATATTCTTACTATCTACTCAGTTTATTTTCATATAATTAAGTACTTATCCACCGCACCTTCCGGGTGGACTGCGATCCTCGATCGGTTCTGCCTGCTGGGGGGCCCAAATAGCGTAATTTCTACATAACTTTAATATTTTGTACTGGACCCATCCTCGAATACGTCGCCGTTGAACTGCCCGCGCGCAGACGCGTCTCTGGACACCTCACACGTCGGTCTAGCTCAGAAAAACGGAAAAAACTTTTGCTAACTCGTTGCGAAAATTCTAACTTAGTGATACAGTGAGCCTCATACAATACGAAATCTTGAATACTAAAAGGCCGATTTGTTCGCGGTTTTCGACGATATCCTTCGTAATTAGGCTACCGCCCACCGTTTTAGCTGTCAGAATCCATTTTTCTTCATGGGAAGTAGGCGAATGTGCTAGGTAGTTGAAGTTTTCGTTATTTTTTTATAACGATAAATAATGTAAATTTGCTTAATATTCTTACTATCTACTCAGTTTATTTTCATATAATTAAGTACTTATCCACCGCACCTTCCGGGTGGACTGCGATCCTCGATCGGTTCTGCCTGCTGGGGGGCCCAAATAGCGTAATTTCTACATAACTTTAATATTTTGTACTGGACCCATCCTCGAATACGTCGCCGTTGAACTGCCCGCGCGCAGACGCGTCTCTGGACACCTCACACGTCGGTCTAGCTCAGAAAAACGGAAAAAACTTTTGCTAACTCGTTGCGAAAATTCTAACTTAGTGATACAGTGAGCCTCATACAATACGAAATCTTGAATACTAAAAGGCCGATTTGTTCGCGGTTTTCAACGATATCCTTCGTAATTAGGCTACCGCCCACCGTTTTAGCTGTCAGAATCCATTTTTCTTCATGGGAAGTAGGCGAATGTGCTAGGTAGTTGAAGTTTTCGTTATTTTTTTATAACGATAAGTAATGTAAATTTGCTTAATATTCTTACTATCTACTCAGTTTATTTTCATATAATTAAGTACTTATCCACCGCACCTTCCGGGTGGACTGCGATCCTCGATCGGTTCTGCCTGCTGGGGGGCCCAAATAGCGTAATTTCTACATAACTTTAATATTTTGTACTGGACCCATCCTCGAATACGTCGCCGTTGAACTGCCCGCGCGCAGACGCGTCTCTGGACACCTCACACGTCGGTCTAGCTCAGAAAAACGGAAAAAACTTTTGCTAACTCGTTGCGAAAATTCTAACTTAGTGATACAGTGAGCCTCATACAATACGAAATCTTGAATACTAAAAGGCCGATTTGTTCGCGGTTTTCGACGATATCCTTCGTAATTAGGCTACCGCCCACCGTTTTAGCTGTCAGAATCCATTTTTCTTCATGGGAAGTAGGCGAATGTGCTAGGTAGTTGAAGTTTTCGTTATTTTTTTATAACGATAAATAATGTAAATTTGCTTAATATTCTTACTATCTACTCAGTTTATTTTCATATAATTAAGTACTTATCCACCGCACCTTCCGGGTGGACTGCGATCCTCGATCGGTTCTGCCTGCTGGGGGGCCCAAATAGCGTAATTTCTACATAACTTTAATATTTTGTACTGGACCCATCCTCGAATACGTCGCCGTTGAACTGCCCGCGCGCAGACGCGTCTCTGGACACCTCACACGTCGGTCTAGCTCAGAAAAACGGAAAAAACTTTTGCTAACTCGTTGCGAAAATTCTAACTTAGTGATACAGTGAGCCTCATACAATACGAAATCTTGAATACTAAAAGGCCGATTTGTTCGCGGTTTTCGACGATATCCTTCGTAATTAGGCTACCGCCCACCGTTTTAGCTGTCAGAATCCATTTTTCTTCATGGGAAGTAGGCGAATGTGCTAGGTAGTTGAAGTTTTCGTTATTTTTTTATAACGATAAATAATGTAAATTTGCTTAATATTCTTACTATCTACTCAGTTTATTTTCATATAATTAAGTACTTATCCACCGCACCTTCCGGGTGGACTGCGATCCTCGATCGGTTCTGCCTGCTGGGGGGGCCCAAATAGCGTAATTTCTACATAACTTTAATATTTTGTACTGGACCCATCCTCGAATACGTCGCCGTTGAACTGCCCGCGCGCAGACGCGTCTCTGGACACCTCACACGTCGGTCTAGCTCAGAAAAACGGAAAAAACTTTTGCTAACTCGTTGCGAAAATTCTAACTTAGTGATACAGTGAGCCTCATACAATACGAAATCTTGAATACTAAAAGGCCGATTTGTTCGCGGTTTTCGACGATATCCTTCGTAATTAGGCTACCGCCCACCGTTTTAGCTGTCAGAATCCATTTTTCTTCATGGGAAGTAGGCGAATGTGCTAGGTAGTTGAAGTTTTCGTTATTTTTTTATAACGATAAATAATGTAAATTTGCTTAATATTCTTACTATCTACTCAGTTTATTTTCATATAATTAAGTACTTATCCACCGCACCTTCCGGGTGGACTGCGATCCTCGATCGGTTCTGCCTGCTGGGGGGCCCAAATAGCGTAATTTCTACATAACTTTAATATTTTGTACTGGACCCATCCTCGAATACGTCGCCGTTGAACTGCCCGCGCGCAGACGCGTCTCTGGACACCTCACACGTCGGTCTAGCTCAGAAAAACGGAAAAAACTTTTGCTAACTCGTTGCGAAAATTCTAACTTAGTGATACAGTGAGCCTCATACAATACGAAATCTTGAATACTAAAAGGCCGATTTGTTCGCGGTTTTCGACGATATCCTTCGTAATTAGGCTACCGCCCACCGTTTTAGCTGTCAGAATCCATTTTTCTTCATGGGAAGTAGGCGAATGTGCTAGGTAGTTGAAGTTTTCGTTATTTTTTTATAACGATAAATAATGTAAATTTGCTTAATATTCTTACTATCTACTCAGTTTATTTTCATATAATTAAGTACTTATCCACCGCACCTTCCGGGTGGACTGCGATCCTCGATCGGTTCTGCCTGCTGGGGGGCCCAAATAGCGTAATTTCTACATAACTTTAATATTTTGTACTGGACCCATCCTCGAATACGTCGCCGTTGAACTGCCCGCGCGCAGACGCGTCTCTGGACACCTCACACGTCGGTCTAGCTCAGAAAAACGGAAAAAACTTTTGCTAACTCGTTGCGAAAATTCTAACTTAGTGATACAGTGAGCCTCATACAATACGAAATCTTGAATACTAAAAGGCCGATTTGTTCGCGGTTTTCGACGATATCCTTCGTAATTAGGCTACCGCCCACCGTTTTAGCTGTCAGAATCCATTTTTCTTCATGGGAAGTAGGCGAATGTGCTAGGTAGTTGAAGTTTTCGTTATTTTTTTATAACGATAAATAATGTAAATTTGCTTAATATTCTTACTATCTACTCAGTTTATTTTCATATAATTAAGTACTTATTCACCGCACCTTCCGGGTGGACTGCGATCCTCGATCGGTTCTGCCTGCTGGGGGGCCCAAATAGCGTAATTTCTACATAACTTTAATATTTTGTACTGGACCCATCCTCGAATACGTCGCCGTTGAACTGCCCGCGCGCAGACGCGTCTCTGGACACCTCACACGTCGGTCTAGCTCAGAAAAACGGAAAAAACTTTTGCTAACTCGTTGCGAAAATTCTAACTTAGTGATACAGTGAGCCTCATACAATACGAAATCTTGAATACTAAAAGGCCGATTTGTTCGCGGTTTTCGACGATATCCTTCGTAATTAGGCTACCGCCCACCGTTTTAGCTGTCAGAATCCATTTTTCTTCATGGGAAGTAGGCGAATGTGCTAGGTAGTTGAAGTTTTCGTTATTTTTTTATAACGATAAATAATGTAAATTTGCTTAATATTCTTACTATCTACTCAGTTTATTTTCATATAATTAAGTACTTATCCACCGCACCTTCCGGGTGGACTGCGATCCTCGATCGGTTCTGCCTGCTGGGGGGCCCAAATAGCGTAATTTCTACATAACTTTAATATTTTGTACTGGACCCATCCTCGAATACGTCGCCGTTGAACTGCCCGCGCGCAGACGCGTCTCTGGACACCTCACACGTCGGTCTAGCTCAGAAAAACGGAAAAAACTTTTGCTAACTCGTTGCGAAAATTCTAACTTAGTGATACAGTGAGCCTCATACAATACGAAATCTTGAATACTAAAAGGCCGATTTGTTCGCGGTTTTCGACGATATCCTTCGTAATTAGGCTACCGCCCACCGTTTTAGCTGTCAGAATCCATTTTTCTTCATGGGAAGTAGGCGAATGTGCTAGGTAGTTGAAGTTTTCGTTATTTTTTTATAACGATAAATAATGTAAATTTGCTTAATATTCTTACTATCTACTCAGTTTATTTTCATATAATTAAGTACTTATCCACCGCACCTTCCGGGTGGACTGCGATCCTCGATCGGTTCTGCCTGCTGGGGGGCCCAAATAGCGTAATTTCTACATAACTTTAATATTTTGTACTGGACCCATCCTCGAATACGTCGCCGTTGAACTGCCCGCGCGCAGACGCGTCTCTGGACACCTCACACGTCGGTCTAGCTCAGAAAAACGGAAAAAACTTTTGCTAACTCGTTGCGAAAATTCTAACTTAGTGATACAGTGAGCCTCATACAATACGAAATCTTGAATACTAAAAGGCCGATTTGTTCGCGGTTTTCGACGATATCCTTCGTAATTAGGCTACCGCCCACCGTTTTAGCTGTCAGAATCCATTTTTCTTCATGGGAAGTAGGCGAATGTGCTAGGTAGTTGAAGTTTTCGTTATTTTTTTATAACGATAAATAATGTAAATTTGCTTAATATTCTTACCATCTACTCAGTTTATTTTCATATAATTAAGTACTTATCCACCGCACCTTCCGGGTGGACTGCGATCCTCGATCGGTTCTGCCTGCTGGGGGGCCCAAATAGCGTAATTTCTACATAACTTTAATATTTTGTACTGGACCCATCCTCGAATACGTCGCCGTTGAACTGCCCGCGCGCAGACGCGTCTCTGGACACCTCACACGTCGGTCTAGCTCAGAAAAACGGAAAAAACTTTTGCTAACTCGTTGCGAAAATTCTAACTTAGTGATACAGTGAGCCTCATACAATACGAAATCTTGAATACTAAAAGGCCGATTTGTTCGCGGTTTTCGACGATATCCTTCGTAATTGGGCATTTTCATTTTAAATGACACGCAATATTATTTCGATAGAATTTAAAATTTTATTTATTAAGGTTGCAGAAAATATTTAAATCAATTTAAAATTTAATAAATTTTATATTTTTTAGAAAAGTTTACCTAATAACTTTATATTTTTCGTATAAATTGATAATTTTGTGAGTAGGGTGGTCGAAAACTGTCTGATTTGTAACAAAAATCAAATTGACAAAAAAATGTAATAAACCATTAATTAAATTGAATAATTTAACGATTGTTAACTTTGGAGCAAACAGTTACAAAATAACCATAAATATGAAGTAAATTATTCAATTTGAAATAACCATCATAACATTTCATTCGGTTTTGTAACATTTTGTGCAAAACAAAGTTTTATTTTTAACGTCACATTTTTAGTTTTTTAGATGCCATATTGATTTATATTGTTACAAAAAGATTTTAATTGGTTTTTACTATTGTAACAAAAATATATTTAATATAGATGAGGATTTTTGAGAAAAAACCGTAAATATTACGGAAAAAATAGGGACAGTTACAATTAGACAAAAGATGTTACAAAACAGAAATTATAAGGTATAGTTCTCAGTATAGCAAGAAAATATAAAAAGGGACAAATTAATACGCTTTGATGCATAAAATAATATTTCAATAATAATCTTGGGAAAACTTAAGATAGAGAGTATTATAATAGGAACAATTTTTGTGTTTAGGTAATAGAAAACTATTAAATCAACTTTAATTCTTATCTGGAATAAATGAATTATTATTATTTTACTACTAGTAGTTGGTATAAATATTTTGGTAACTTAGTAAAATTACTTAATAGAAAACTTATTTGTTATTAGGAACAATTGCTTAATAGAAAAATTATTATTAAATTTATTTATTTATTTAAGTTAACATAAATATCATTTATTTATTTTAGTTAAATTTAACGGGCCAGCTTTAAGTTAGCCATTGAAATTAAATTTTTATAACGTTTTTGCAAAGTCCAGTTCTGTTTTATGTCGTATTTGTAGTATAATTCGCAAATCACATCTAACTAATATTCGACGGAAAACATTGCTGCAATTTGCAAAAACCATTAGTAATTTTAAGCACCTTAAGCATTGAATAAATTAACAATTAATAATCATCGAATAGCTTATAAATTAAAAGTGAGTATTAGTCCTACAATTTTAATACAAAACTTAACATTTTATAATTTTAAATATATAAACACTTAACAAACTCTGGATAACTCTTTTAAAATAAAACCTATTTCTAAAAAATATTTATGCTTGAAAATGTAATTAATCCGAGAAACTTCACCAGTTCTAACGTCATTTTGCAAAATAATTACGTAAATGAACACATGAAAATAATAGTTTACTGTAGAGACCCTTGATAACAGATTTAATGCGCTCTAAATTTCTTTTCTGGATTTCTTCCGCTTTTTCTGGATTTTGTTTTAATTTCTCTCTATATCTTCTTACTCTTTCAGCTGATGTTAAAACCATTGTGATCTAAAAACTGAAAAAGTGAAACCAGTAAATTTTAAGTTTAACTATCAATAACTGCTTTTCCTGGAATCTTTCAATAAGCGAAAACTTCAGTCCACAGTGTTTAACACGTGGAGTGCCAAACACAGATTGATGGTTAATCCTATATGGCCACAGATTTAGAGTGCATACAAAATTGTTAGTAGCAAGCACGCGATATTGCGTGATCGGCCATATTATGCAGAGCCGACGAGTCACGCGATATCGCGTGATGGGCACTCAACGAGTTAAGAAGGTCACAACCATAGACATTTTATAAATACCTACAGTTTACAATGGCTTTTTTTTAACAAAGTTGTCTAGCTATTGTTAATGCTCCATAAATAAGAATTAAAGGAAATCTTATTTCTTGAAATCGGTTTACTCGTTTATCATCTTGGAGGAAACATGAAGACTGACCTACAAAGCAACTAAAACATTACCCTCCTTTTAGGCTCCACCGCGGTCGGTCAATAATTAATTCGCCTTTGTGACCTAACCTTTACTTGTCTGTTTTGTAACATTTTAGTCCGTACTATTGTAACGTTACGAAACAGACGTTACAAAAATGCTGCCGCTTCGAAATTAATTTAAAATTAATGGAGTATAACACGACAAATCCTCGCATACCGTGTGTTTTTCCCATAGAATACATTCCAAGGCATGCTTTGAACATAAATGTACAGTAAGATTAAGCCGTTAAAAAACATAAAATGACGTTACTTACCAGAAGAACACCGATGGTAAATTTCGAACACGAGTGAACACGTCCATCCAAATAAACGTTTTTTTGACACTGGATTCAAAATGGCTGATTCTCTAGTATAGTCTCATGCATAAGGTTGCAAGACTAATAAAATTTACCACACTTTGGTAGAAAATTGACCGAATATGTTAGTTACAAAACCAGACATGTCCGGAATGCAAAAAATTGAGGGACAAATTATAAAAAAATATTATAAATGAACAACAATGAAAACCGATACACTATTAATGTTAAAATGAAAAACCAGCTTTTCTTAAGGAAATTAACTCATCACCACACAATCCATCATATAAAAAATTATTAAAAACTTAATCCAAAGTTGACCAACAAAAAAAGGGACAGTATGAAACTGGAGATTAGCATAATTTAAAATGTGATTTGAACTAAAATAACATTATTCTATTTTGTTGTAAATATTAAAAACAGATAATCTGTTTCATATATTTTCAATATAAGTTAAATTTATAACCGAAATCAATATTTAAATATTTATAAAAAATGTGCATTTGCAAGGACAGCTCAAAAACAGCGATGTGTCATTTAAAATGAAAATGCCCAATTAGGCTACCGCCCACCGTTTTAGCTGTCAGAATCCATTTTTCTTCATGGGAAGTAGGCGAATGTGCTAGGTAGTTGAAGTTTTCGTTATTTTTTTATAACGATAAATAATGTAAATTTGCTTAATATTCTTACTATCTACTCAGTTTATTTTCATACTAGCTTCTGCCCGCGACTTCGTCCGCGTCAAATTTTTGCTCCCCTGACCCTTCCCGTCGCATCGATTTGCCTGCTAGTTTTCGTCCATTTTTCATTGCTGCTCGCTCCTTTTGAGTTATAGTGAGTCAACCTTAAAAGATAGACATATGCTCTCGCGGACTTTTTTTTAGAACTTTTTAAAAGGAACAATTCCGTCATACATTATTTTTGCGTTACTTTAACCGTTTACGCAGCGCACGCAACGGAAACTCTTAAAAGGAATAAATTTCCCCCGTTTTTGCAACATTTTTCATTACTGCTCCGCTCCTCTTAGTTGTAGCGTAATGTTATATAGCCTATAGCCTCCCACGATAAATAGGCTACCCAACACAAAAAGAATTTTTCAATTCGGACCCGTAGTTCCTGAGATTAGCGCGTTCAATCAAACAAACAAACAAACAAACAAACAAACAAACAAACAAACTCTTCAGCTTTATAATATTAGTATAGATAATTAAGTACTTATCCACCGCACCTTCCGGGTGGACTGCGATCCTCGATCGGTTCTGCCTGCTGGGGGGCCCAAATAGCGTAATTTCTACATAACTTTAATATTTTGTACTGGACCCATCCTCGAATACGTCGCCGTTGAACTGCCCGCGCGCAGACGCGTCTCTGGACACCTCACACGTCGGTCTAGCTCAGAAAAACGGAAAAAACTTTTGCTAACTCGTTGCGAAAATTCTAACTTAGTGATACAGTGAGCCTCATACAATACGAAATCTTGAATACTAAAAGGCCGATTTGTTCGCGGTTTTCGACGATATCCTTCGTAATTAGGCTACCGCCCACCGTTTTAGCTGTCAGAATCCATTTTTCTTCATGGGAAGTAGGCGAATGTGCTAGGTAGTTGAAGTTTTCGTTATTTTTTTATAACGATAAATAATGTAAATTTGCTTAATATTCTTACTATCTACTCAGTTTATTTTCATATAATTAAGTACTTATCCACCGCACCTTCCGGGTGGACTGCGATCCTCGATCGGTTCTGCCTGCTGGGGGGCCCAAATAGCGTAATTTCTACATAACTTTAATATTTTGTACTGGACCCATCCTCGAATACGTCGCCGTTGAACTGCCCGCGCGCAGACGCGTCTCTGGACACCTCACACGTCGGTCTAGCTCAGAAAAACGGAAAAAACTTTTGCTAACTCGTTGCGAAAATTCTAACTTAGTGATACAGTGAGCCTCATACAATACGAAATCTTGAATACTAAAAGGCCGATTTGTTCGCGGTTTTCGACGATATCCTTCGTAATTAGGCCACCGCCCACCGTTTTAGCTGTCAGAATCCATTTTTCTTCATGGGAAGTAGGCGAATGTGCTAGGTAGTTGAAGTTTTCGTTATTTTTTTATAACGATAAATAATGTAAATTTGCTTAATATTCTTACTATCTACTCAGTTTATTTTCATATAATTAAGTACTTATCCACCGCACCTTCCGGGTGGACTGCGATCCTCGATCGGTTCTGCCTGCTGGGGGGCCCAAATAGCGTAATTTCTACATAACTTTAATATTTTGTACTGGACCCATCCTCGAATACGTCGCCGTTGAACTGTCCGCGCGCAGACGCGTCTCTGGACACCTCACACGTCGGTCTAGCTCAGAAAAACGGAAAAAACTTTTGCTAACTCGTTGCGAAAATTCTAACTTAGTGATACAGTGAGCCTCATACAATACGAAATCTTGAATACTAAAAGGCCGATTTGTTCGCGGTTTTCGACGATATCCTTCGTAATTAGGCTACCGCCCACCGTTTTAGCTGTCAGAATCCATTTTTCTTCATGGGAAGTAGGCGAATGTGCTAGGTAGTTGAAGTTTTCGTTATTTTTTTATAACGATAAATAATGTAAATTTGCTTAATATTCTTACTATCTACTCAGTTTATTTTCATATAATTAAGTACTTATCCACCGCACCTTCCGGGTGGACTGCGATCCTCGATCGGTTCTGCCTGCTGGGGGGCCCAAATAGCGTAATTTCTACATAACTTTAATATTTTGTACTGGACCCATCCTCGAATACGTCGCCGTTGAACTGCCCGCGCGCAGACGCGTCTCTGGACACCTCACACGTCGGTCTAGCTCAGAAAAACGGAAAAAACTTTTGCTAACTCGTTGCGAAAATTCTAACTTAGTGATACAGTGAGGCAGACCCCGAGTGGTCCGCGGTGGGCGCTGAAGAAGCTGGACCGGGAGCTTCTCCTGGAAGCCTCGATCGTGCAGGCCTGGGTGTCACCACCGGACAGGCCTGCTGACACCAACGACGAGGCCGAGTGGTTCCGGGAGGCCATGTCCGAGATCTGTGACGTGGCTATGCCCCGAGTCCAGCCAGGACGGGCTTGGCGCCAGGTATACTGGTGGTCGCCGCAGCTGACAGCGTTGCGCGAAGCGTGCGTTGCGGCACGACGCCGGTACACCAGGCACCGCAGGCTCCGTATCTGACCTCCGGATACGGAAGCCATTCAGGCGGAGCTATACGAGGGGTACAGAGCGGCGAAGACCGCCCTCCAAGAGGAGATCCTGCGGGCCAGAGGACTGGCCCGCAAGGAGTCGCTGGAGACTCTGAACAGGGACCCATGGGGACGGCCCTACAAGGCCGTCCGGGAGAAACTCCGCCCATGGGCTCCTCCGCTGACTCAGAGTCTCCGGCCCCAACTCGTGGAGGGCGTGGTGAGCGCTCTGTTCCCTTCTCGCGGGGAACATAGTCCCCCACCCATGGCTCCGCCTACTGCGGTGCCCGATGCGGACCACACCACTGACGACGACGACGGTGCTCCAGAAGTGACCGAGGTAGAGATGAGGGTGGCGGTACGAAGGCTTAATGCCAAGAATACCGCCCCAGGACCCGACGGCTTGCCTGGCAAAGCATGGGTCCTGGCCTCAGAGGCTCTCGGGCCTCGACTCAGGGGGCTCCTAAGCGCATGCTTGGAGAGGGGCCGGTTCCCACTTCGTTGGAAGACGGGGAAACTGGTCCTCATTAAGAAGCCTGGGCGCCCAGCGGACTCTCCGTCCGCTTACCGGCCCATCGTGCTGCTCGACGAGGTGGGCAAGCTCTTTGAAAGAGTGATTGCAGACCGCCTCGTTGGGTGGCTGGTGCGGGAGGGGCCGGACTTGTCGGACGGCCAGTACGGCTTCCGCAAGGGGCGCTCTACGGTGGACGCCATCATGCGCGTGCGAGCCCTCACGACGGGGGATGCAGTGGCCCGGGGTGGGGTCGTCTTGGCGGTGTCTCTAGACATCGCCAATGCCTTCAACACCCTGCCCTGGAGTTGCATTAGGGAGGCACTCCGGTATCACCGGATGCCGACCTACCTCTGTCGCGTGGTCGAGGCCTATCTGACGGATAGGGCCGTCATCTACCCCGGTCACGAGGGGGAATGGAACCGGCGAGAGATGTCGTGCGGTGTCCCACAGGGATCGGTCCTGGGGCCGCATCTGTGGGACATCGGTTACGACTGGGTGCTGCGCGCCGACCTCCCTAGCGGCGTCAGCGTAGTTTGCTACGCTGACGACACGCTGGTCCTTGCGCAGGGGAGGTCGTACGAGGCGGCGGCCGAACTGATGACACGCGGGGTTGCGACAATCGTCGATAGGATCCGGCAATTGGGCCTCGAGGTGGCATTGCACAAGTCCGAGGCCATGGGTTTTCATGGTCCTCGGAACGCGCCACCTGCGGGTTCCCAACTTACGGTAGGAGGGGTTCACATCGGCGTCGAGTCGACGATGAAGTACTTGGGACTTGTCCTCGACAGCCGGTGGAACTTCGTTGAGCATTTCCGACGTTTGGCTCCCAGACTAGAGCGGGCTGGGGCTGCATTAAAGCGGCTCCTGCCCAATCTGGGGGGTCCAAACGCCTCCTGCCGGAGGCTCTACACGGGGATCGTGCGGTCCATGGCCCTCTACGGGGCACCGGTGTGGGCGCCCTCACTGAGGCTGCGCCCAGCGCGCCGGTTGTTTGCGGCCCAGAGGGTCATGGCCATCCGGTTAATCCGGGGATACCGCACGGTCTCGTGCGAGGCGGCGAGCCTCCTTGCCGGAGTGCCGCCATGGGATCTGGAGGCAAAGGTCCTCGCGCACATGTGGGAGTGGCGCGAGGAGGTGAAACGCCGGGGCGAAACTCCGCTGCCGCGACAAATCGCGGCACGGCGGACAGAGCTCCGGTGTGATCTCATGGCGACATGGCGGGTACGATTGTCGCAACCCAGTGCTGGGCACGCCACTATTGCGGCGGTAAGTCCCCTCTTTGAGGAGTGGATAGAGAGGCGTCACGGCGTCCTCACCTTCCGCCTGACGCAGGTTCTCACCGGGCATGGGTGCTTTGGTGGGTTCCTGTTCAGGATAAAGCGGGAGGATACGTCCGGGTGTTTCCATTGCGAGGATCGCCTGGAGGACACGGTGGAGCATACGGTGGAGGTGTGCCCTGCCTGGGCGGAGCACCGCCGTGTCCTCGTGGAGGCGATTGGCGGAGGCGACCTCTCGCGTCCGGCCCTGGTGCGAGCCATGGTACGGAGCGAGAGGGAATGGGAAGCCGTCACCTCCTTCTGCGAAGCAGTAATGCTCGCGAAGGAGGAGGCGGGGCGCGTGAGGGAGTGGCAGTCTCTGCGCCCTCACGCCCCTAGCCGCCGCAGGAGGAGACGCCCCGGGCGTCGGGAGTCGATTGCGGACTCCCGGCCACCGTAGGCGCGAGCTTGCGGGTGGCGAGCAATGGGTAGCTCGCCGCCCGGTAAGGACCAGGCTCGGGTCGACGGCGTGCAGTGTTCCACGCGCGCCTCAAAGAGATGTCAGCAGCAGTGTAGGGGTCTACTAGGACCGATGCCTGCCGGGGTCGCGTGATTGTTCGAAAGAGATACCGTGACCCTGGCACATGGGCAACTGATGGAACACGGGTGGGTTTTAGTCAGTAAAAGTCTGACACGCCCTCCCGCTCCGCCCAGAGCGGGAGAAGTCATTTGATGATTTCCCATCCTGAAAAAAAAAAAAAAAAAGTGATACAGTGAGCCTCATACAATACGAAATCTTGAATACTAAAAGGCCGATTTGTTCGCGGTTTTCGACGATATCCTTCGTAATTAGGCTACCGCCCACCGTTTTAGCTGTCAGAATCCATTTTTCTTCATGGGAAGTAGGCGAATGTGCTAGGTAGTTGAAGTTTTCGTTATTTTTTTATAACGATAAATAATGTAAATTTGCTTATTATTCTTACTATCTACTCAGTTTATTTTCATATAATTAAGTACTTATCCACCGCACCTTCCGGGTGGACTGCGATCCTCGATCGGTTCTGCCTGCTGGGGGGCCCAAATAGCGTAATTTCTACATAACTTTAATATTTTGTACTGGACCCATCCTCGAATACGTCGCCGTTGAACTGCCCGCGCGCAGACGCGTCTCTGGACACCTCACACGTCGGTCTAGCTCAGAAAAACGGAAAAAACTTTTGCTAACTCGTTGCGAAAATTCTAACTTAGTGATACAGTGAGCCTCATACAATACGAAATCTTGAATACTAAAAGGCCGATTTGTTCGCGGTTTTCGACGATATCCTTCGTAATTAGGCTACCGCCCACCGTTTTAGCTGTCAGAATCCATTTTTCTTCATGGGAAGTAGGCGAATGTGCTAGGTAGTTGAAGTTTTCGTTATTTTTTTATAACGATAAATAATGTAAATTTGCTTAATATTCTTACTATCTACTCAGTTTATTTTCATATAATTAAGTACTTATCCACCGCACCTTCCGGGTGGACTGCGATCCTCGATCGGTTCTGCCTGCTGGGGGGCCCAAATAGCGTAATTTCTACATAACTTTAATATTTTGTACTGGACCCATCCTCGAATACGTCGCCGTTGAACTGCCCGCGCGCAGACGCGTCTCTGGACACCTCACACGTCGGTCTAGCTCAGAAAAACGGAAAAAACTTTTGCTAACTCGTTGCGAAAATTCTAACTTAGTGATACAGTGAGCCTCATACAATACGAAATCTTGAATACTAAAAGGCCGATTTGTTCGCGGTTTTCGACGATATCCTTCGTAATTAGGCTACCGCCCACCGTTTTAGCTGTCAGAATCCATTTTTCTTCATGGGAAGTAGGCGAATGTGCTAGGTAGTTGAAGTTTTCGTTATTTTTTTATAACGATAAATAATGTAAATTTGCTTAATATTCTTACTATCTACTCAGTTTATTTTCATATAATTAAGTACTTATCCACCGCACCTTCCGGGTGGACTGCGATCCTCGATCGGTTCTGCCTGCTGGGGGGCCCAAATAGCGTAATTTCTACATAACTTTAATATTTTGTACTGGACCCATCCTCGAATACGTCGCCGTTGAACTGCCCGCGCGCAGACGCGTCTCTGGACACCTCACACGTCGGTCTAGCTCAGAAAAACGGAAAAAACTTTTGCTAACTCGTTGCGAAAATTCTAACTTAGTGATACAGTGAGCCTCATACAATACGAAATCTTGAATACTAAAAGGCCGATTTGTTCGCGGTTTTCGACGATATCCTTCGTAATTAGGCTACCGCCCACCGTTTTAGCTGTCAGAATCCATTTTTCTTCATGGGAAGTAGGCGAATGTGCTAGGTAGTTGAAGTTTTCGTTATTTTTTTATAACGATAAATAATGTAAATTTGCTTAATATTCTTACTATCTACTCAGTTTATTTTCATATAATTAAGTACTTATCCACCGCACCTTCCGGGTGGACTGCGATCCTCGATCGGTTCTGCCTGCTGGGGGGCCCAAATAGCGTAATTTCTACATAACTTTAATATTTTGTACTGGACCCATCCTCGAATACGTCGCCGTTGAACTGCCCGCGCGCAGACGCGTCTCTGGACACCTCACACGTCGGTCTAGCTCAGAAAAACGGAAAAAACTTTTGCTAACTCGTTGCGAAAATTCTAACTTAGTGATACAGTGAGCCTCATACAATACGAAATCTTGAATACTAAAAGGCCGATTTGTTCGCGGTTTTCAACGATATCCTTCGTAATTAGGCTACCGCCCACCGTTTTAGCTGTCAGAATCCATTTTTCTTCATGGGAAGTAGGCGAATGTGCTAGGTAGTTGAAGTTTTCGTTATTTTTTTATAACGATAAATAATGTAAATTTGCTTAATATTCTTACTATCTACTCAGTTTATTTTCATATAATTAAGTACTTATCCACCGCACCTTCCGGGTGGACTGCGATCCTCGATCGGTTCTGCCTGCTGGGGGGCCCAAATAGCGTAATTTCTACATAACTTTAATATTTTGTAGTGGACCCATCCTCGAATACGTCGCCGTTGAACTGCCCGCGCGCAGACGCGTCTCTGGACACCTCACACGTCGGTCTAGCTCAGAAAAACGGAAAAAACTTTTGCTAACTCGTTGCGAAAATTCTAACTTAGTGATACAGTGAGCCTCATACAATACGAAATCTTGAATACTAAAAGGCCGATTTGTTCGCGGTTTTCGACGATATCCTTCGTAATTAGGCTACCGCCCACCGTTTTAGCTGTCAGAATCCATTTTTCTTCATGGGAAGTAGGCGAATGTGCTAGGTAGTTGAAGTTTTCGTTATTTTTTTATAACGATAAATAATGTAAATTTGCTTAATATTCTTACTATCTACTCAGTTTATTTTCATATAATTAAGTACTTATCCACCGCACCTTCCGGGTGGACTGCGATCCTCGATCGGTTCTGCCTGCTGGGGGGCCCAAATAGCGTAATTTCTACATAACTTTAATATTTTGTACTGGACCCATCCTCGAATACGTCGCCGTTGAACTGCCCGCGCGCAGACGCGTCTCTGGACACCTCACACGTCGGTCTAGCTCAGAAAAACGGAAAAAACTTTTGCTAACTCGTTGCGAAAATTCTAACTTAGTGATACAGTGAGCCTCATACAATACGAAATCTTGAATACTAAAAGGCCGATTTGTTCGCGGTTTTCGACGATATCCTTCGTAATTAGGCTACCGCCCACCGTTTTAGCTGTCAGAATCCATTTTTCTTCATGGGAAGTAGGCGAATGTGCTAGGTAGTTGAAGTTTTCGTTATTTTTTTATAACGATAAATAATGTAAATTTGCTTAATATTCTTACTATCTACTCAGTTTATTTTCATATAATTAAGTACTTATCCACCGCACCTTCCGGGTGGACTGCGATCCTCGATCGGTTCTGCCTGCTGGGGGGCCCAAATAGCGTAATTTCTACATAACTTTAATATTTTGTACTGGACCCATCCTCGAATACGTCGCCGTTGAACTGCCCGCGCGCAGACGCGTCTCTGGACACCTCACACGTCGGTCTAGCTCAGAAAAACGGAAAAAACTTTTGCTAACTCGTTGCGAAAATTCTAACTTAGTGATACAGTGAGCCTCATACAATACGAAATCTTGAATACTAAAAGGCCGATTTGTTCGCGGTTTTCAACGATATCCTTCGTAATTAGGCTACCGCCCACCGTTTTAGCTGTCAGAATCCATTTTTCTTCATGGGAAGTAGGCGAATGTGCTAGGTAGTTGAAGTTTTCGTTATTTTTTTATAACGATAAGTAATGTAAATTTGCTTAATATTCTTACTATCTACTCAGTTTATTTTCATATAATTAAGTACTTATCCACCGCACCTTCCGGGTGGACTGCGATCCTCGATCGGTTCTGCCTGCTGGGGGGCCCAAATAGCGTAATTTCTACATAACTTTAATATTTTGTACTGGACCCATCCTCGAATACGTCGCCGTTGAACTGCCCGCGCGCAGACGCGTCTCTGGACACCTCACACGTCGGTCTAGCTCAGAAAAACGGAAAAAACTTTTGCTAACTCGTTGCGAAAATTCTAACTTAGTGATACAGTGAGCCTCATACAATACGAAATCTTGAATACTAAAAGGCCGATTTGTTCGCGGTTTTCGACGATATCCTTCGTAATTAGGCTACCGCCCACCGTTTTAGCTGTCAGAATCCATTTTTCTTCATGGGAAGTAGGCGAATGTGCTAGGTAGTTGAAGTTTTCGTTATTTTTTTATAACGATAAATAATGTAAATTTGCTTAATATTCTTACTATCTACTCAGTTTATTTTCATATAATTAAGTACTTATCCACCGCACCTTCCGGGTGGACTGCGATCCTCGATCGGTTCTGCCTGCTGGGGGGCCCAAATAGCGTAATTTCTACATAACTTTAATATTTTGTACTGGACCCATCCTCGAATACGTCGCCGTTGAACTGCCCGCGCGCAGACGCGTCTCTGGACACCTCACACGTCGGTCTAGCTCAGAAAAACGGAAAAAACTTTTGCTAACTCGTTGCGAAAATTCTAACTTAGTGATACAGTGAGCCTCATACAATACGAAATCTTGAATACTAAAAGGCCGATTTGTTCGCGGTTTTCGACGATATCCTTCGTAATTAGGCTACCGCCCACCGTTTTAGCTGTCAGAATCCATTTTTCTTCATGGGAAGTAGGCGAATGTGCTAGGTAGTTGAAGTTTTCGTTATTTTTTTATAACGATAAATAATGTAAATTTGCTTAATATTCTTACTATCTACTCAGTTTATTTTCATATAATTAAGTACTTATCCACCGCACCTTCCGGGTGGACTGCGATCCTCGATCGGTTCTGCCTGCTGGGGGGCCCAAATAGCGTAATTTCTACATAACTTTAATATTTTGTACTGGACCCATCCTCGAATACGTCGCCGTTGAACTGCCCGCGCGCAGACGCGTCTCTGGACACCTCACACGTCGGTCTAGCTCAGAAAAACGGAAAAAACTTTTGCTAACTCGTTGCGAAAATTCTAACTTAGTGATACAGTGAGCCTCATACAATACGAAATCTTGAATACTAAAAGGCCGATTTGTTCGCGGTTTTCGACGATATCCTTCGTAATTAGGCTACCGCCCACCGTTTTAGCTGTCAGAATCCATTTTTCTTCATGGGAAGTAGGCGAATGTGCTAGGTAGTTGAAGTTTTCGTTATTTTTTTATAACGATAAATAATGTAAATTTGCTTAATATTCTTACTATCTACTCAGTTTATTTTCATATAATTAAGTACTTATCCACCGCACCTTCCGGGTGGACTGCGATCCTCGATCGGTTCTGCCTGCTGGGGGGCCCAAATAGCGTAATTTCTACATAACTTTAATATTTTGTACTGGACCCATCCTCGAATACGTCGCCGTTGAACTGCCCGCGCGCAGACGCCTCTCTGGACACCTCACACGTCGGTCTAGCTCAGAAAAACGGAAAAAACTTTTGCTAACTCGTTGCGAAAATTCTAACTTAGTGATACAGTGAGCCTCATACAATACGAAATCTTGAATACTAAAAGGCCGATTTGTTCGCGGTTTTCGACGATATCCTTCGTAATTAGGCTACCGCCCACCGTTTTAGCTGTCAGAATCCATTTTTCTTCATGGGAAGTAGGCGAATGTGCTAGGTAGTTGAAGTTTTCGTTATTTTTTTATAACGATAAATAATGTAAATTTGCTTAATATTCTTACTATCTACTCAGTTTATTTTCATATAATTAAGTACTTATCCACCGCACCTTCCGGGTGGACTGCGATCCTCGATCGGTTCTGCCTGCTGGGGGGCCCAAATAGCGTAATTTCTACATAACTTTAATATTTTGTACTGGACCCATCCTCGAATACGTCGCCGTTGAACTGCCCGCGCGCAGACGCGTCTCTGGACACCTCACACGTCGGTCTAGCTCAGAAAAACGGAAAAAACTTTTGCTAACTCGTTGCGAAAATTCTAACTTAGTGATACAGTGAGCCTCATACAATACGAAATCTTGAATACTAAAAGGCCGATTTGTTCGCGGTTTTCGACGATATCCTTCGTAATTAGGCTACCGCCCACCGTTTTAGCTGTCAGAATCCATTTTTCTTCATGGGAAGTAGGCGAATGTGCTAGGTAGTTGAAGTTTTCGTTATTTTTTTATAACGATAAATAATGTAAATTTGCTTAATATTCTTACTATCTACTCAGTTTATTTTCATATAATTAAGTACTTATCCACCGCACCTTCCGGGTGGACTGCGATCCTCGATCGGTTCTGCCTGCTGGGGGGGCCCAAATAGCGTAATTTCTACATAACTTTAATATTTTGTACTGGACCCATCCTCGAATACGTCGCCGTTGAACTGCCCGCGCGCAGACGCGTCTCTGGACACCTCACACGTCGGTCTAGCTCAGAAAAACGGAAAAAACTTTTGCTAACTCGTTGCGAAAATTCTAACTTAGTGATACAGTGAGCCTCATACAATACGAAATCTTGAATACTAAAAGGCCGATTTGTTCGCGGTTTTCGACGATATCCTTCGTAATTAGGCTACCGCCCACCGTTTTAGCTGTCAGAATCCATTTTTCTTCATGGGAAGTAGGCGAATGTGCTAGGTAGTTGAAGTTTTCGTTATTTTTTTATAACGATAAATAATGTAAATTTGCTTAATATTCTTACTATCTACTCAGTTTATTTTCATATAATTAAGTACTTATCCACCGCACCTTCCGGGTGGACTGCGATCCTCGATCGGTTCTGCCTGCTGGGGGGCCCAAATAGCGTAATTTCTACATAACTTTAATATTTTGTACTGGACCCATCCTCGAATACGTCGCCGTTGAACTGCCCGCGCGCAGACGCGTCTCTGGACACCTCACACGTCGGTCTAGCTCAGAAAAACGGAAAAAACTTTTGCTAACTCGTTGCGAAAATTCTAACTTAGTGATACAGTGAGCCTCATACAATACGAAATCTTGAATACTAAAAGGCCGATTTGTTCGCGGTTTTCGACGATATCCTTCGTAATTAGGCTACCGCCCACCGTTTTAGCTGTCAGAATCCATTTTTCTTCATGGGAAGTAGGCGAATGTGCTAGGTAGTTGAAGTTTTCGTTATTTTTTTATAACGATAAATAATGTAAATTTGCTTAATATTCTTACTATCTACTCAGTTTATTTTCATATAATTAAGTACTTATCCACCGCACCTTCCGGGTGGACTGCGATCCTCGATCGGTTCTGCCTGCTGGGGGGCCCAAATAGCGTAATTTCTACATAACTTTAATATTTTGTACTGGACCCATCCTCGAATACGTCGCCGTTGAACTGCCCGCGCGCAGACGCGTCTCTGGACACCTCACACGTCGGTCTAGCTCAGAAAAACGGAAAAAACTTTTGCTAACTCGTTGCGAAAATTCTAACTTAGTGATACAGTGAGCCTCATACAATACGAAATCTTGAATACTAAAAGGCCGATTTGTTCGCGGTTTTCGACGATATCCTTCGTAATTAGGCTACCGCCCACCGTTTTAGCTGTCAGAATCCATTTTTCTTCATGGGAAGTAGGCGAATGTGCTAGGTAGTTGAAGTTTTCGTTATTTTTTTATAACGATAAATAATGTAAATTTGCTTAATATTCTTACTATCTACTCAGTTTATTTTCATATAATTAAGTACTTATTCACCGCACCTTCCGGGTGGACTGCGATCCTCGATCGGTTCTGCCTGCTGGGGGGCCCAAATAGCGTAATTTCTACATAACTTTAATATTTTGTACTGGACCCATCCTCGAATACGTCGCCGTTGAACTGCCCGCGCGCAGACGCGTCTCTGGACACCTCACACGTCGGTCTAGCTCAGAAAAACGGAAAAAACTTTTGCTAACTCGTTGCGAAAATTCTAACTTAGTGATACAGTGAGCCTCATACAATACGAAATCTTGAATACTAAAAGGCCGATTTGTTCGCGGTTTTCGACGATATCCTTCGTAATTAGGCTACCGCCCACCGTTTTAGCTGTCAGAATCCATTTTTCTTCATGGGAAGTAGGCGAATGTGCTAGGTAGTTGAAGTTTTCGTTATTTTTTTATAACGATAAATAATGTAAATTTGCTTAATATTCTTACTATCTACTCAGTTTATTTTCATATAATTAAGTACTTATCCACCGCACCTTCCGGGTGGACTGCGATCCTCGATCGGTTCTGCCTGCTGGGGGGCCCAAATAGCGTAATTTCTACATAACTTTAATATTTTGTACTGGACCCATCCTCGAATACGTCGCCGTTGAACTGCCCGCGCGCAGACGCGTCTCTGGACACCTCACACGTCGGTCTAGCTCAGAAAAACGGAAAAAACTTTTGCTAACTCGTTGCGAAAATTCTAACTTAGTGATACAGTGAGCCTCATACAATACGAAATCTTGAATACTAAAAGGCCGATTTGTTCGCGGTTTTCGACGATATCCTTCGTAATTAGGCTACCGCCCACCGTTTTAGCTGTCAGAATCCATTTTTCTTCATGGGAAGTAGGCGAATGTGCTAGGTAGTTGAAGTTTTCGTTATTTTTTTATAACGATAAATAATGTAAATTTGCTTAATATTCTTACTATCTACTCAGTTTATTTTCATATAATTAAGTACTTATCCACCGCACCTTCCGGGTGGACTGCGATCCTCGATCGGTTCTGCCTGCTGGGGGGCCCAAGTAGCGTAATTTCTACATAACTTTAATATTTTGTACTGGACCCATCCTCGAATACGTCGCCGTTGAACTGCCCGCGCGCAGACGCGTCTCTGGACACCTCACACGTCGGTCTAGCTCAGAAAAACGGAAAAAACTTTTGCTAACTCGTTGCGAAAATTCTAACTTAGTGATACAGTGAGCCTCATACAATACGAAATCTTGAATACTAAAAGGCCGATTTGTTCGCGGTTTTCGACGATATCCTTCGTAATTAGGCTACCGCCCACCGTTTTAGCTGTCAGAATCCATTTTTCTTCATGGGAAGTAGGCGAATGTGCTAGGTAGTTGAAGTTTTCGTTATTTTTTTATAACGATAAATAATGTAAATTTGCTTAATATTCTTACTATCTACTCAGTTTATTTTCATATAATTAAGTACTTATCCACCGCACCTTCCGGGTGGACTGCGATCCTCGATCGGTTCTGCCTGCTGGGGGGCCCAAATAGCGTAATTTCTACATAACTTTAATATTTTGTACTGGACCCATCCTCGAATACGTCGCCGTTGAACTGCCCGCGCGCAGACGCGTCTCTGGACACCTCACACGTCGGTCTAGCTCAGAAAAACGGAAAAAACTTTTGCTAACTCGTTGCGAAAATTCTAACTTAGTGATACAGTGAGCCTCATACAATACGAAATCTTGAATACTAAAAGGCCGATTTGTTCGCGGTTTTCGACGATATCCTTCGTAATTAGGCTACCGCCCACCGTTTTAGCTGTCAGAATCCATTTTTCTTCATGGGAAGTAGGCGAATGTGCTAGGTAGTTGAAGTTTTCGTTATTTTTTTATAACGATAAATAATGTAAATTTGCTTAATATTCTTACTATCTACTCAGTTTATTTTCATATAATTAAGTACTTATCCACCGCACCTTCCGGGTGGACTGCGATCCTCGATCGGTTCTGCCTGCTGGGGGGCCCAAATAGCGTAATTTCTACATAACTTTAATATTTTGTACTGGACCCATCCTCGAATACGTCGCCGTTGAACTGCCCGCGCGCAGACGCGTCTCTGGACACCTCACACGTCGGTCTAGCTCAGAAAAACGGAAAAAACTTTTGCTAACTCGTTGCGAAAATTCTAACTTAGTGATACAGTGAGCCTCATACAATACGAAATCTTGAATACTAAAAGGCCGATTTGTTCGCGGTTTTCGACGATATCCTTCGTAATTAGGCTACCGCCCACCGTTTTAGCTGTCAGAATCCATTTTTCTTCATGGGAAGTAGGCGAATGTGCTAGGTAGTTGAAGTTTTCGTTATTTTTTTATAACGATAAATAATGTAAATTTGCTTAATATTCTTACTATCTACTCAGTTTATTTTCATATAATTAAGTACTTATCCACCGCACCTTCCGGGTGGACTGCGATCCTCGATCGGTTCTGCCTGCTGGGGGGCCCAAATAGCGTAATTTCTACATAACTTTAATATTTTGTACTGGACCCATCCTCGAATACGTCGCCGTTGAACTGCCCGCGCGCAGACGCGTCTCTGGACACCTCACACGTCGGTCTAGCTCAGAAAAACGGAAAAAACTTTTGCTAACTCGTTGCGAAAATTCTAACTTAGTGATACAGTGAGCCTCATACAATACGAAATCTTGAATACTAAAAGGCCGATTTGTTCGCGGTTTTCGACGATATCCTTCGTAATTAGGCTACCGCCCACCGTTTTAGCTGTCAGAATCCATTTTTCTTCATGGGAAGTAGGCGAATGTGCTAGGTAGTTGAAGTTTTCGTTATTTTTTTATAACGATAAATAATGTAAATTTGCTTAATATTCTTACTATCTACTCAGTTTATTTTCATATAATTAAGTACTTATCCACCGCACCTTCCGGGTGGACTGCGATCCTCGATCGGTTCTGCCTGCTGGGGGGCCCAAATAGCGTAATTTCTACATAACTTTAATATTTTGTACTGGACCCATCCTCGAATACGTCGCCGTTGAACTGCCCGCGCGCAGACGCGTCTCTGGACACCTCACACGTCGGTCTAGCTCAGAAAAACGGAAAAAACTTTTGCTAACTCGTTGCGAAAATTCTAACTTAGTGATACAGTGAGCCTCATACAATACGAAATCTTGAATACTAAAAGGCCGATTTGTTCGCGGTTTTCGACGATATCCTTCGTAATTAGGCTACCGCCCACCGTTTTAGCTGTCAGAATCCATTTTTCTTCATGGGAAGTAGGCGAATGTGCTAGGTAGTTGAAGTTTTCGTTATTTTTTTATAACGATAAATAATGTAAATTTGCTTAATATTCTTACTATCTACTCAGTTTATTTTCATATAATTAAGTACTTATTCACCGCACCTTCCGGGTGGACTGCGATCCTCGATCGGTTCTGCCTGCTGGGGGGCCCAAATAGCGTAATTTCTACATAACTTTAATATTTTGTACTGGACCCATCCTCGAATACGTCGCCGTTGAACTGCCCGCGCGCAGACGCGTCTCTGGACACCTCACACGTCGGTCTAGCTCAGAAAAACGGAAAAAACTTTTGCTAACTCGTTGCGAAAATTCTAACTTAGTGATACAGTGAGCCTCATACAATACGAAATCTTGAATACTAAAAGGCCGATTTGTTCGCGGTTTTCGACGATATCCTTCGTAATTAGGCTACCGCCCACCGTTTTAGCTGTCAGAATCCATTTTTCTTCATGGGAAGTAGGCGAATGTGCTAGGTAGTTGAAGTTTTCGTTATTTTTTTATAACGATAAATAATGTAAATTTGCTTAATATTCTTACTATCTACTCAGTTTATTTTCATATAATTAAGTACTTATCCACCGCACCTTCCGGGTGGACTGCGATCCTCGATCGGTTCTGCCTGCTGGGGGGCCCAAATAGCGTAATTTCTACATAACTTTAATATTTTGTACTGGACCCATCCTCGAATACGTCGCCGTTGAACTGCCCGCGCGCAGACGCGTCTCTGGACACCTCACACGTCGGTCTAGCTCAGAAAAACGGAAAAAACTTTTGCTAACTCGTTGCGAAAATTCTAACTTAGTGATACAGTGAGCCTCATACAATACGAAATCTTGAATACTAAAAGGCCGATTTGTTCGCGGTTTTCGACGATATCCTTCGTAATTAGGCTACCGCCCACCGTTTTAGCTGTCAGAATCCATTTTTCTTCATGGGAAGTAGGCGAATGTGCTAGGTAGTTGAAGTTTTCGTTATTTTTTTATAACGATAAATAATGTAAATTTGCTTAATATTCTTACTATCTACTCAGTTTATTTTCATATAATTAAGTACTTATCCACCGCACCTTCCGGGTGGACTGCGATCCTCGATCGGTTCTGCCTGCTGGGGGGCCCAAGTAGCGTAATTTCTACATAACTTTAATATTTTGTACTGGACCCATCCTCGAATACGTCGCCGTTGAACTGCCCGCGCGCAGACGCGTCTCTGGACACCTCACACGTCGGTCTAGCTCAGAAAAACGGAAAAAACTTTTGCTAACTCGTTGCGAAAATTCTAACTTAGTGATACAGTGAGCCTCATACAATACGAAATCTTGAATACTAAAAGGCCGATTTGTTCGCGGTTTTCGACGATATCCTTCGTAATTAGGCTACCGCCCACCGTTTTAGCTGTCAGAATCCATTTTTCTTCATGGGAAGTAGGCGAATGTGCTAGGTAGTTGAAGTTTTCGTTATTTTTTTATAACGATAAATAATGTAAATTTGCTTAATATTCTTACTATCTACTCAGTTTATTTTCATATAATTAAGTACTTATCCACCGCACCTTCCGGGTGGACTGCGATCCTCGATCGGTTCTGCCTGCTGGGGGGCCCAAATAGCGTAATTTCTACATAACTTTAATATTTTGTACTGGACCCATCCTCGAATACGTCGCCGTTGAACTGCCCGCGCGCAGACGCGTCTCTGGACACCTCACACGTCGGTCTAGCTCAGAAAAACGGAAAAAACTTTTGCTAACTCGTTGCGAAAATTCTAACTTAGTGATACAGTGAGCCTCATACAATACGAAATCTTGAATACTAAAAGGCCGATTTGTTCGCGGTTTTCGACGATATCCTTCGTAATTAGGCTACCGCCCACCGTTTTAGCTGTCAGAATCCATTTTTCTTCATGGGAAGTAGGCGAATGTGCTAGGTAGTTGAAGTTTTCGTTATTTTTTTATAACGATAAATAATGTAAATTTGCTTAATATTCTTACTATCTACTCAGTTTATTTTCATATAATTAAGTACTTATCCACCGCACCTTCCGGGTGGACTGCGATCCTCGATCGGTTCTGCCTGCTGGGGGGCCCAAATAGCGTAATTTCTACATAACTTTAATATTTTGTACTGGACCCATCCTCGAATACGTCGCCGTTGAACTGCCCGCGCGCAGACGCGTCTCTGGACACCTCACACGTCGGTCTAGCTCAGAAAAACGGAAAAAACTTTTGCTAACTCGTTGCGAAAATTCTAACTTAGTGATACAGTGAGCCTCATACAATACGAAATCTTGAATACTAAAAGGCCGATTTGTTCGCGGTTTTCGACGATATCCTTCGTAATTAGGCTACCGCCCACCGTTTTAGCTGTCAGAATCCATTTTTCTTCATGGGAAGTAGGCGAATGTGCTAGGTAGTTGAAGTTTTCGTTATTTTTTTATAACGATAAATAATGTAAATTTGCTTAATATTCTTACTATCTACTCAGTTTATTTTCATATAATTAAGTACTTATCCACCGCACCTTCCGGGTGGACTGCGATCCTCGATCGGTTCTGCCTGCTGGGGGGCCCAAATAGCGTAATTTCTACATAACTTTAATATTTTGTACTGGACCCATCCTCGAATACGTCGCCGTTGAACTGCCCGCGCGCAGACGCGTCTCTGGACACCTCACACGTCGGTCTAGCTCAGAAAAACGGAAAAAACTTTTGCTAACTCGTTGCGAAAATTCTAACTTAGTGATACAGTGAGCCTCATACAATACGAAATCTTGAATACTAAAAGGCCGATTTGTTCGCGGTTTTCGACGATATCCTTCGTAATTAGGCTACCGCCCACCGTTTTAGCTGTCAGAATCCATTTTTCTTCATGGGAAGTAGGCGAATGTGCTAGGTAGTTGAAGTTTTCGTTATTTTTTTATAACGATAAATAATGTAAATTTGCTTAATATTCTTACTATCTACTCAGTTTATTTTCATATAATTAAGTACTTATCCACCGCACCTTCCGGGTGGACTGCGATCCTCGATCGGTTCTGCCTGCTGGGGGGCCCAAATAGCGTAATTTCTACATAACTTTAATATTTTGTACTGGACCCATCCTCGAATACGTCGCCGTTGAACTGCCCGCGCGCAGACGCGTCTCTGGACACCTCACACGTCGGTCTAGCTCAGAAAAACGGAAAAAACTTTTGCTAACTCGTTGCGAAAATTCTAACTTAGTGATACAGTGAGCCTCATACAATACGAAATCTTGAATACTAAAAGGCCGATTTGTTCGCGGTTTTCGACGATATCCTTCGTAATTAGGCTACCGCCCACCGTTTTAGCTGTCAGAATCCATTTTTCTTCATGGGAAGTAGGCGAATGTGCTAGGTAGTTGAAGTTTTCGTTATTTTTTTATAACGATAAATAATGTAAATTTGCTTAATATTCTTACTATCTACTCAGTTTATTTTCATATAATTAAGTACTTATCCACCGCACCTTCCGGGTGGACTGCGATCCTCGATCGGTTCTGCCTGCTGGGGGGCCCAAATAGCGTAATTTCTACATAACTTTAATATTTTGTACTGGACCCATCCTCGAATACGTCGCCGTTGAACTGCCCGCGCGCAGACGCGTCTCTGGACACCTCACACGTCGGTCTAGCTCAGAAAAACGGAAAAAACTTTTGCTAACTCGTTGCGAAAATTCTAACTTAGTGATACAGTGAGCCTCATACAATACGAAATCTTGAATACTAAAAGGCCGATTTGTTCGCGGTTTTCGACGATATCCTTCGTAATTAGGCTACCGCCCACCGTTTTAGCTGTCAGAATCCATTTTTCTTCATGGGAAGTAGGCGAATGTGCTAGGTAGTTGAAGTTTTCGTTATTTTTTTATAACGATAAATAATGTAAATTTGCTTAATATTCTTACTATCTACTCAGTTTATTTTCATATAATTAAGTACTTATCCACCGCACCTTCCGGGTGGACTGCGATCCTCGATCGGTTCTGCCTGCTGGGGGGCCCAAATAGCGTAATTTCTACATAACTTTAATATTTTGTACTGGACCCATCCTCGAATACGTCGCCGTTGAACTGCCCGCGCGCAGACGCGTCTCTGGACACCTCACACGTCGGTCTAGCTCAGAAAAACGGAAAAAACTTTTGCTAACTCGTTGCGAAAATTCTAACTTAGTGATACAGTGAGCCTCATACAATACGAAATCTTGAATACTAAAAGGCCGATTTGTTCGCGGTTTTCGACGATATCCTTCGTAATTAGGCTACCGCCCACCGTTTTAGCTGTCAGAATCCATTTTTCTTCATGGGAAGTAGGCGAATGTGCTAGGTAGTTGAAGTTTTCGTTATTTTTTTATAACGATAAATAATGTAAATTTGCTTAATATTCTTACTATCTACTCAGTTTATTTTCATATAATTAAGTACTTATCCACCGCACCTTCCGGGTGGACTGCGATCCTCGATCGGTTCTGCCTGCTGGGGGGCCCAAATAGCGTAATTTCTACATAACTTTAATATTTTGTACTGGACCCATCCTCGAATACGTCGCCGTTGAACTGCCCGCGCGCAGACGCGTCTCTGGACACCTCACACGTCGGTCTAGCTCAGAAAAACGGAAAAAACTTTTGCTAACTCGTTGCGAAAATTCTAACTTAGTGATACAGTGAGCCTCATACAATACGAAATCTTGAATACTAAAAGGCCGATTTGTTCGCGGTTTTCGACGATATCCTTCGTAATTAGGCTACCGCCCACCGTTTTAGCTGTCAGAATCCATTTTTCTTCATGGGAAGTAGGCGAATGTGCTAGGTAGTTGAAGTTTTCGTTATTTTTTTATAACGATAAATAATGTAAATTTGCTTAATATTCTTACTATCTACTCAGTTTATTTTCATATAATTAAGTACTTATCCACCGCACCTTCCGGGTGGACTGCGATCCTCGATCGGTTCTGCCTGCTGGGGGGCCCAAATAGCGTAATTTCTACATAACTTTAATATTTTGTACTGGACCCATCCTCGAATACGTCGCCGTTGAACTGCCCGCGCGCAGACGCGTCTCTGGACACCTCACACGTCGGTCTAGCTCAGAAAAACGGAAAAAACTTTTGCTAACTCGTTGCGAAAATTCTAACTTAGTGATACAGTGAGCCTCATACAATACGAAATCTTGAATACTAAAAGGCCGATTTGTTCGCGGTTTTCGACGATATCCTTCGTAATTAGGCTACCGCCCACCGTTTTAGCTGTCAGAATCCATTTTTCTTCATGGGAAGTAGGCGAATGTGCTAGGTAGTTGAAGTTTTCGTTATTTTTTTATAACGATAAATAATGTAAATTTGCTTAATATTCTTACTATCTACTCAGTTTATTTTCATATAATTAAGTACTTATCCACCGCACCTTCCGGGTGGACTGCGATCCTCGATCGGTTCTGCCTGCTGGGGGGCCCAAATAGCGTAATTTCTACATAACTTTAATATTTTGTACTGGACCCATCCTCGAATACGTCGCCGTTGAACTGCCCGCACGCAGACGCGTCTCTGGACACCTCACACGTCGGTCTAGCTCAGAAAAACGGAAAAAACTTTTGCTAACTCGTTGCGAAAATTCTAACTTAGTGATACAGTGAGCCTCATACAATACGAAATCTTGAATACTAAAAGGCCGATTTGTTCGCGGTTTTCGACGATATCCTTCGTAATTAGGCTACCGCCCACCGTTTTAGCTGTCAGAATCCATTTTTCTTCATGGGAAGTAGGCGAATGTGCTAGGTAGTTGAAGTTTTCGTTATTTTTTTATAACGATAAATAATGTAAATTTGCTTAATATTCTTACTATCTACTCAGTTTATTTTCATATAATTAAGTACTTATCCACCGCACCTTCCGGGTGGACTGCGATCCTCGATCGGTTCTGCCTGCTGGGGGGCCCAAATAGCGTAATTTCTACATAACTTTAATATTTTGTACTGGACCCATCCTAGAATACGTCGCCGTTGAACTGCCCGCGCGCAGACGCGTCTCTGGACACCTCACACGTCGGTCTAGCTCAGAAAAACGGAAAAAACTTTTGCTAACTCGTTGCGAAAATTCTAACTTAGTGATACAGTGAGCCTCATACAATACGAAATCTTGAATACTAAAAGGCCGATTTGTTCGCGGTTTTCGACGATATCCTTCGTAATTAGGCTACCGCCCACCGTTTTAGCTGTCAGAATCCATTTTTCTTCATGGGAAGTAGGCGAATGTGCTAGGTAGTTGAAGTTTTCGTTATTTTTTTATAACGATAAATAATGTAAATTTGCTTAATATTCTTACTATCTACTCAGTTTATTTTCATATAATTAAGTACTTATCCACCGCACCTTCCGGGTGGACTGCGATCCTCGATCGGTTCTGCCTGCTGGGGGGCCCAAATAGCGTAATTTCTACATAACTTTAATATTTTGTACTGGACCCATCCTCGAATACGTCGCCGTTGAACTGCCCGCGCGCAGACGCGTCTCTGGACACCTCACACGTCGGTCTAGCTCAGAAAAACGGAAAAAACTTTTGCTAACTCGTTGCGAAAATTCTAACTTAGTGATACAGTGAGCCTCATACAATACGAAATCTTGAATACTAAAAGGCCGATTTGTTCGCGGTTTTCGACGATATCCTTCGTAATTAGGCTACCGCCCACCGTTTTAGCTGTCAGAATCCATTTTTCTTCATGGGAAGTAGGCGAATGTGCTAGGTAGTTGAAGTTTTCGTTATTTTTTTATAACGATAAATAATGTAAATTTGCTTAATATTCTTACTATCTACTCAGTTTATTTTCATATAATTAAGTACTTATCCACCGCACCTTCCGGGTGGACTGCGATCCTCGATCGGTTCTGCCTGCTGGGGGGCCCAAATAGCGTAATTTCTACATAACTTTAATATTTTGTACTGGACCCATCCTCGAATACGTCGCCGTTGAACTGCCCGCGCGCAGACGCGTCTCTGGACACCTCACACGTCGGTCTAGCTCAGAAAAACGGAAAAAACTTTTGCTAACTCGTTGCGAAAATTCTAACTTAGTGATACAGTGAGCCTCATACAATACGAAATCTTGAATACTAAAAGGCCGATTTGTTCGCGGTTTTCGACGATATCCTTCGTAATTAGGCTACCGCCCACCGTTTTAGCTGTCAGAATCCATTTTTCTTCATGGGAAGTAGGCGAATGTGCTAGGTAGTTGAAGTTTTCGTTATTTTTTTATAACGATAAATAATGTAAATTTGCTTAATATTCTTACTATCTACTCAGTTTATTTTCATATAATTAAGTACTTATCCACCGCACCTTCCGGGTGGACTGCGATCCTCGATCGGTTCTGCCTGCTGGGGGGCCCAAATAGCGTAATTTCTACATAACTTTAATATTTTGTACTGGACCCATCCTCGAATACGTCGCCGTTGAACTGCCCGCGCGCAGACGCGTCTCTGGACACCTCACACGTCGGTCTAGCTCAGAAAAACGGAAAAAACTTTTGCTAACTCGTTGCGAAAATTCTAACTTAGTGATACAGTGAGCCTCATACAATACGAAATCTTGAATACTAAAAGGCCGATTTGTTCGCGGTTTTCGACGATATCCTTCGTAATTAGGCTACCGCCCACCGTTTTAGCTGTCAGAATCCATTTTTCTTCATGGGAAGTAGGCGAATGTGCTAGGTAGTTGAAGTTTTCGTTATTTTTTTATAACGATAAATAATGTAAATTTGCTTAATATTCTTACTATCTACTCAGTTTATTTTCATATAATTAAGTACTTATCCACCGCACCTTCCGGGTGGACTGCGATCCTCGATCGGTTCTGCCTGCTGGGGGGCCCAAATAGCGTAATTTCTACATAACTTTAATATTTTGTACTGGACCCATCCTCGAATACGTCGCCGTTGAACTGCCCGCGCGCAGACGCGTCTCTGGACACCTCACACGTCGGTCTAGCTCAGAAAAACGGAAAAAACTTTTGCTAACTCGTTGCGAAAATTCTAACTTAGTGATACAGTGAGCCTCATACAATACGAAATCTTGAATACTAAAAGGCCGATTTGTTCGCGGTTTTCGACGATATCCTTCGTAATTAGGCTACCGCCCACCGTTTTAGCTGTCAGAATCCATTTTTCTTCATGGGAAGTAGGCGAATGTGCTAGGTAGTTGAAGTTTTCGTTATTTTTTTATAACGATAAATAATGTAAATTTGCTTAATATTCTTACTATCTACTCAGTTTATTTTCATATAATTAAGTACTTATCCACCGCACCTTCCGGGTGGACTGCGATCCTCGATCGGTTCTGCCTGCTGGGGGGCCCAAATAGCGTAATTTCTACATAACTTTAATATTTTGTACTGGACCCATCCTCGAATACGTCGCCGTTGAACTGCCCGCGCGCAGACGCGTCTCTGGACACCTCACACGTCGGTCTAGCTCAGAAAAACGGAAAAAACTTTTGCTAACTCGTTGCGAAAATTCTAACTTAGTGATACAGTGAGCCTCATACAATACGAAATCTTGAATACTAAAAGGCCGATTTGTTCGCGGTTTTCGACGATATCCTTCGTAATTAGGCTACCGCCCACCGTTTTAGCTGTCAGAATCCATTTTTCTTCATGGGAAGTAGGCGAATGTGCTAGGTAGTTGAAGTTTTCGTTATTTTTTTATAACGATAAATAATGTAAATTTGCTTAATATTCTTACTATCTACTCAGTTTATTTTCATATAATTAAGTACTTATCCACCGCACCTTCCGGGTGGACTGCGATCCTCGATCGGTTCTGCCTGCTGGGGGGCCCAAATAGCGTAATTTCTACATAACTTTAATATTTTGTACTGGACCCATCCTCGAATACGTCGCCGTTGAACTGCCCGCGCGCAGACGCGTCTCTGGACACCTCACACGTCGGTCTAGCTCAGAAAAACGGAAAAAACTTTTGCTAACTCGTTGCGAAAATTCTAACTTAGTGATACAGTGAGCCTCATACAATACGAAATCTTGAATACTAAAAGGCCGATTTGTTCGCGGTTTTCGACGATATCCTTCGTAATTAGGCTACCGCCCACCGTTTTAGCTGTCAGAATCCATTTTTCTTCATGGGAAGTAGGCGAATGTGCTAGGTAGTTGAAGTTTTCGTTATTTTTTTATAACGATAAATAATGTAAATTTGCTTAATATTCTTACTATCTACTCAGTTTATTTTCATATAATTAAGTACTTATCCACCGCACCTTCCGGGTGGACTGCGATCCTCGATCGGTTCTGCCTGCTGGGGGGCCCAAATAGCGTAATTTCTACATAACTTTAATATTTTGTACTGGACCCATCCTCGAATACGTCGCCGTTGAACTGCCCGCGCGCAGACGCGTCTCTGGACACCTCACACGTCGGTCTAGCTCAGAAAAACGGAAAAAACTTTTGCTAACTCGTTGCGAAAATTCTAACTTAGTGATACAGTGAGCCTCATACAATACGAAATCTTGAATACTAAAAGGCCGATTGTTCGCGGTTTTCGACGATATCCTTCGTAATTAGGCTACCGCCCACCGTTTTAGCTGTCAGAATCCATTTTTCTTCATGGGAAGTAGGCGAATGTGCTAGGTAGTTGAAGTTTTCGTTATTTTTTTATAACGATAAATAATGTAAATTTGCTTAATATTCTTACTATCTACTCAGTTTATTTTCATATAATTAAGTACTTATCCACCGCACCTTCCGGGTGGACTGCGATCCTCGATCGGTTCTGCCTGCTGGGGGGCCCAAATAGCGTAATTTCTACATAACTTTAATATTTTGTACTGGACCCATCCTCGAATACGTCGCCGTTGAACTGCCCGCGCGCAGACGCGTCTCTGGACACCACACACGTCGGTCTAGCTCAGAAAAACGGAAAAAACTTTTGCTAACTCGTTGCGAAAATTCTAACTTAGTGATACAGTGAGCCTCATACAATACGAAATCTTGAATACTAAAAGGCCGATTTGTTCGCGGTTTTCGACGATATCCTTCGTAATTAGGCTACCGCCCACCGTTTTAGCTGTCAGAATCCATTTTTCTTCATGGGAAGTAGGCGAATGTGCTAGGTAGTTGAAGTTTTCGTTATTTTTTTATAACGATAAATAATGTAAATTTGCTTAATATTCTTACTATCTACTCAGTTTATTTTCATATAATTAAGTACTTATCCACCGCACCTTCCGGGTGGACTGCGATCCTCGATCGGTTCTGCCTGCTGGGGGGCCCAAATAGCGTAATTTCTACATAACTTTAATATTTTGTACTGGACCCATCCTCGAATACGTCGCCGTTGAACTGCCCGCGCGCAGACGCGTCTCTGGACACCTCACACGTCGGTCTAGCTCAGAAAAACGGAAAAAACTTTTGCTAACTCGTTGCGAAAATTCTAACTTAGTGATACAGTGAGCCTCATACAATACGAAATCTTGAATACTAAAAGGCCGATTTGTTCGCGGTTTTCGACGATATCCTTCGTAATTAGGCTACCGCCCACCGTTTTAGCTGTCAGAATCCATTTTTCTTCATGGGAAGTAGGCGAATGTGCTAGGTAGTTGAAGTTTTCGTTATTTTTTTATAACGATAAATAATGTAAATTTGCTTAATATTCTTACTATCTACTCAGTTTATTTTCATATAATTAAGTACTTATCCACCGCACCTTCCGGGTGGACTGCGATCCTCGATCGGTTCTGCCTGCTGGGGGGCCCAAATAGCGTAATTTCTACATAACTTTAATATTTTGTACTGGACCCATCCTCGAATACGTCGCCGTTGAACTGCCCGCGCGCAGACGCGTCTCTGGACACCTCACACGTCGGTCTAGCTCAGAAAAACGGAAAAAACTTTTGCTAACTCGTTGCGAAAATTCTAACTTAGTGATACAGTGAGCCTCATACAATACGAAATCTTGAATACTAAAAGGCCGATTTGTTCGCGGTTTTCGACGATATCCTTCGTAATTAGGCTACCGCCCACCGTTTTAGCTGTCAGAATCCATTTTTCTTCATGGGAAGTAGGCGAATGTGCTAGGTAGTTGAAGTTTTCGTTATTTTTTATAACGATAAATAATGTAAATTTGCTTAATATTCTTACTATCTACTCAGTTTATTTTCATATAATTAAGTACTTATCCACCGCACCTTCCGGGTGGACTGCGATCCTCGATCGGTTCTGCCTGCTGGGGGGCCCAAATAGCGTAATTTCTACATAACTTTAATATTTTGTACTGGACCCATCCTCGAATACGTCGCCGTTGAACTGCCCGCGCGCAGACGCGTCTCTGGACACCTCACACGTCGGTCTAGCTCAGAAAAACGGAAAAAACTTTTGCTAACTCGTTGCGAAAATTCTAACTTAGTGATACAGTGAGCCTCATACAATACGAAATCTTGAATACTAAAAGGCCGATTGTTCGCGGTTTTCGACGATATCCTTCGTAATTAGGCTACCGCCCACCGTTTTAGCTGTCAGAATCCATTTTTCTTCATGGGAAGTAGGCGAATGTGCTAGGTAGTTGAAGTTTTCGTTATTTTTTTATAACGATAAATAATGTAAATTTGCTTAATATTCTTACTATCTACTCAGTTTATTTTCATATAATTAAGTACTTATCCACCGCACCTTCCGGGTGGACTGCGATCCTCGATCGGTTCTGCCTGCTGGGGGGCCCAAATAGCGTAATTTCTACATAACTTTAATATTTTGTACTGGACCCATCCTCGAATACGTCGCCGTTGAACTGCCCGCGCGCAGACGCGTCTCTGGACACCACACACGTCGGTCTAGCTCAGAAAAACGGAAAAAACTTTTGCTAACTCGTTGCGAAAATTCTAACTTAGTGATACAGTGAGCCTCATACAATACGAAATCTTGAATACTAAAAGGCCGATTTGTTCGCGGTTTTCGACGATATCCTTCGTAATTAGGCTACCGCCCACCGTTTTAGCTGTCAGAATCCATTTTTCTTCATGGGAAGTAGGCGAATGTGCTAGGTAGTTGAAGTTTTCGTTATTTTTTTATAACGATAAATAATGTAAATTTGCTTAATATTCTTACTATCTACTCAGTTTATTTTCATATAATTAAGTACTTATCCACCGCACCTTCCGGGTGGACTGCGATCCTCGATCGGTTCTGCCTGCTGGGGGGCCCAAATAGCGTAATTTCTACATAACTTTAATATTTTGTACTGGACCCATCCTCGAATACGTCGCCGTTGAACTGCCCGCGCGCAGACGCGTCTCTGGACACCTCACACGTCGGTCTAGCTCAGAAAAACGGAAAAAACTTTTGCTAACTCGTTGCGAAAATTCTAACTTAGTGATACAGTGAGCCTCATACAATACGAAATCTTGAATACTAAAAGGCCGATTTGTTCGCGGTTTTCGACGATATCCTTCGTAATTAGGCTACCGCCCACCGTTTTAGCTGTCAGAATCCATTTTTCTTCATGGGAAGTAGGCGAATGTGCTAGGTAGTTGAAGTTTTCGTTATTTTTTTATAACGATAAATAATGTAAATTTGCTTAATATTCTTACTATCTACTCAGTTTATTTTCATATAATTAAGTACTTATCCACCGCACCTTCCGGGTGGACTGCGATCCTCGATCGGTTCTGCCTGCTGGGGGGCCCAAATAGCGTAATTTCTACATAACTTTAATATTTTGTACTGGACCCATCCTCGAATACGTCGCCGTTGAACTGCCCGCGCGCAGACGCGTCTCTGGACACCTCACACGTCGGTCTAGCTCAGAAAAACGGAAAAAACTTTTGCTAACTCGTTGCGAAAATTCTAACTTAGTGATACAGTGAGCCTCATACAATACGAAATCTTGAATACTAAAAGGCCGATTTGTTCGCGGTTTTCGACGATATCCTTCGTAATTAGGCTACCGCCCACCGTTTTAGCTGTCAGAATCCATTTTTCTTCATGGGAAGTAGGCGAATGTGCTAGGTAGTTGAAGTTTTCGTTATTTTTTATAACGATAAATAATGTAAATTTGCTTAATATTCTTACTATCTACTCAGTTTATTTTCATATAATTAAGTACTTATCCACCGCACCTTCCGGGTGGACTGCGATCCTCGATCGGTTCTGCCTGCTGGGGGGCCCAAATAGCGTAATTTCTACATAACTTTAATATTTTGTACTGGACCCATCCTCGAATACGTCGCCGTTGAACTGCCCGCGCGCAGACGCGTCTCTGGACACCTCACACGTCGGTCTAGCTCAGAAAAACGGAAAAAACTTTTGCTAACTCGTTGCGAAAATTCTAACTTAGTGATACAGTGAGCCTCATACAATACGAAATCTTGAATACTAAAAGGCCGATTTGTTCGCGGTTTTCGACGATATCCTTCGTAATTAGGCTACCGCCCACCGTTTTAGCTGTCAGAATCCATTTTTCTTCATGGGAAGTAGGCGAATGTGCTAGGTAGTTGAAGTTTTCGTTATTTTTTTATAACGATAAATAATGTAAATTTGCTTAATATTCTTACTATCTACTCAGTTTATTTTCATATAATTAAGTACTTATCCACCGCACCTTCCGGGTGGACTGCGATCCTCGATCGGTTCTGCCTGCTGGGGGGCCCAAATAGCGTAATTTCTACATAACTTTAATATTTTGTACTGGACCCATCCTCGAATACGTCGCCGTTGAACTGCCCGCGCGCAGACGCGTCTCTGGACACCTCACACGTTGGTCTAGCTCAGAAAAACGGAAAAAACTTTTGCTAACTCGTTGCGAAAATTCTAACTTAGTGATACAGTGAGCCTCATACAATACGAAATCTTGAATACTAAAAGGCCGATTTGTTCGCGGTTTTCGACGATATCCTTCGTAATTAGGCTACCGCCCACCGTTTTAGCTGTCAGAATCCATTTTTCTTCATGGGAAGTAGGCGAATGTGCTAGGTAGTTGAAGTTTTCGTTATTTTTTTATAACGATAAATAATGTAAATTTGCTTAATATTCTTACTATCTACTCAGTTTATTTTCATATAATTAAGTACTTATCCACCGCACCTTCCGGGTGGACTGCGATCCTCGATCGGTTCTGCCTGCTGGGGGGCCCAAATAGCGTAATTTCTACATAACTTTAATATTTTGTACTGGACCCATCCTCGAATACGTCGCCGTTGAACTGCCCGCGCGCAGACGCGTCTCTGGACACCTCACACGTCGGTCTAGCTCAGAAAAACGGAAAAAACTTTTGCTAACTCGTTGCGAAAATTCTAACTTAGTGATACAGTGAGCCTCATACAATACGAAATCTTGAATACTAAAAGGCCGATTTGTTCGCGGTTTTCGACGATATCCTTCGTAATTAGGCTACCGCCCACCGTTTTAGCTGTCAGAATCCATTTTTCTTCATGGGAAGTAGGCGAATGTGCTAGGTAGTTGAAGTTTTCGTTATTTTTTTATAACGATAAATAATGTAAATTTGCTTAATATTCTTACTATCTACTCAGTTTATTTTCATATAATTAAGTACTTATCCACCGCACCTTCCGGGTGGACTGCGATCCTCGATCGGTTCTGCCTGCTGGGGGGCCCAAATAGCGTAATTTCTACATAACTTTAATATTTTGTACTGGACCCATCCTCGAATACGTCGCCGTTGAACTGCCCGCGCGCAGACGCGTCTCTGGACACCTCACACGTCGGTCTAGCTCAGAAAAACGGAAAAAACTTTTGCTAACTCGTTGCGAAAATTCTAACTTAGTGATACAGTGAGCCTCATACAATACGAAATCTTGAATACTAAAAGGCCGATTTGTTCGCGGTTTTCGACGATATCCTTCGTAATTAGGCTACCGCCCACCGTTTTAGCTGTCAGAATCCATTTTTCTTCATGGGAAGTAGGCTAATGTGCTAGGTAGTTGAAGTTTTCGTTATTTTTTTATAACGATAAATAATGTAAATTTGCTTAATATTCTTACTATCTACTCAGTTTATTTTCATATAATTAAGTACTTATCCACCGCACCTTCCGGGTGGACTGCGATCCTCGATCGGTTCTGCCTGCTGGGGGGCCCAAATAGCGTAATTTCTACATAACTTTAATATTTTGTACTGGACCCATCCTCGAATACGTCGCCGTTGAACTGCCCGCGCGCAGACGCGTCTCTGGACACCTCACACGTCGGTCTAGCTCAGAAAAACGGAAAAAACTTTTGCTAACTCGTTGCGAAAATTCTAACTTAGTGATACAGTGAGCCTCATACAATACGAAATCTTGAATACTAAAAGGCCGATTTGTTCGCGGTTTTCGACGATATCCTTCGTAATTAGGCTACCGCCCACCGTTTTAGCTGTCAGAATCCATTTTTCTTCATGGGAAGTAGGCGAATGTGCTAGGTAGTTGAAGTTTTCGTTATTTTTTTATAACGATAAATAATGTAAATTTGCTTAATATTCTTACTATCTACTCAGTTTATTTTCATATAATTAAGTACTTATCCACCGCACCTTCCGGGTGGACTGCGATCCTCGATCGGTTCTGCCTGCTGGGGGGCCCAAATAGCGTAATTTCTACATAACTTTAATATTTTGTACTGGACCCATCCTCGAATACGTCGCCGTTGAACTGCCCGCGCGCAGACGCGTCTCTGGACACCTCACACGTCGGTCTAGCTCAGAAAAACGGAAAAAACTTTTGCTAACTCGTTGCGAAAATTCTAACTTAGTGATACAGTGAGCCTCATACAATACGAAATCTTGAATACTAAAAGGCCGATTTGTTCGCGGTTTTCGACGATATCCTTCGTAATTAGGCTACCGCCCACCGTTTTAGCTGTCAGAATCCATTTTTCTTCATGGGAAGTAGGCGAATGTGCTAGGTAGTTGAAGTTTTCGTTATTTTTTTATAACGATAAATAATGTAAATTTGCTTAATATTCTTACTATCTACTCAGTTTATTTTCATATAATTAAGTACTTATCCACCGCACCTTCCGGGTGGACTGCGATCCTCGATCGGTTCTGCCTGCTGGGGGGCCCAAATAGCGTAATTTCTACATAACTTTAATATTTTGTACTGGACCCATCCTCGAATACGTCGCCGTTGAACTGCCCGCGCGCAGACGCGTCTCTGGACACCTCACACGTCGGTCTAGCTCAGAAAAACGGAAAAAACTTTTGCTAACTCGTTGCGAAAATTCTAACTTAGTGATACAGTGAGCCTCATACAATACGAAATCTTGAATACTAAAAGGCCGATTTGTTCGCGGTTTTCGACGATATCCTTCGTAATTAGGCTACCGCCCACCGTTTTAGCTGTCAGAATCCATTTTTCTTCATGGGAAGTAGGCGAATGTGCTAGGTAGTTGAAGTTTTCGTTATTTTTTTATAACGATAAATAATGTAAATTTGCTTAATATTCTTACTATCTACTCAGTTTATTTTCATATAATTAAGTACTTATCCACCGCACCTTCCGGGTGGACTGCGATCCTCGATCGGTTCTGCCTGCTGGGGGGCCCAAATAGCGTAATTTCTACATAACTTTAATATTTTGTACTGGACCCATCCTCGAATACGTCGCCGTTGAACTGCCCGCGCGCAGACGCGTCTCTGGACACCTCACACGTCGGTCTAGCTCAGAAAAACGGAAAAAAGTTTTGCTAACTCGTTGCGAAAATTCTAACTTAGTGATACAGTGAGCCTCATACAATACGAAATCTTGAATACTAAAAGGCCGATTTGTTCGCGGTTTTCGACGATATCCTTCGTAATTAGGCTACCGCCCACCGTTTTAGCTGTCAGAATCCATTTTTCTTCATGGGAAGTAGGCGAATGTGCTAGGTAGTTGAAGTTTTCGTTATTTTTTTATAACGATAAATAATGTAAATTTGCTTAATATTCTTACTATCTACTCAGTTTATTTTCATATAATTAAGTACTTATCCACCGCACCTTCCGGGTGGACTGCGATCCTCGATCGGTTCTGCCTGCTGGGGGGCCCAAATAGCGTAATTTCTACATAACTTTAATATTTTGTACTGGACCCATCCTCGAATACGTCGCCGTTGAACTGCCCGCGCGCAGACGCGTCTCTGGACACCTCACACGTTGGTCTAGCTCAGAAAAACGGAAAAAACTTTTGCTAACTCGTTGCGAAAATTCTAACTTAGTGATACAGTGAGCCTCATACAATACGAAATCTTGAATACTAAAAGGCCGATTTGTTCGCGGTTTTCGACGATATCCTTCGTAATTAGGCTACCGCCCACCGTTTTAGCTGTCAGAATCCATTTTTCTTCATGGGAAGTAGGCGAATGTGCTAGGTAGTTGAAGTTTTCGTTATTTTTTTATAACGATAAATAATGTAAATTTGCTTAATATTCTTACTATCTACTCAGTTTATTTTCATATAATTAAGTACTTATCCACCGCACCTTCCGGGTGGACTGCGATCCTCGATCGGTTCTGCCTGCTGGGGGGCCCAAATAGCGTAATTTCTACATAACTTTAATATTTTGTACTGGACCCATCCTCGAATACGTCGCCGTTGAACTGCCCGCGCGCAGACGCGTCTCTGGACACCTCACACGTCGGTCTAGCTCAGAAAAACGGAAAAAACTTTTGCTAACTCGTTGCGAAAATTCTAACTTAGTGATACAGTGAGCCTCATACAATACGAAATCTTGAATACTAAAAGGCCGATTTGTTCGCGGTTTTCGACGATATCCTTCGTAATTAGGCTACCGCCCACCGTTTTAGCTGTCAGAATCCATTTTTCTTCATGGGAAGTAGGCGAATGTGCTAGGTAGTTGAAGTTTTCGTTATTTTTTTATAACGATAAATAATGTAAATTTGCTTAATATTCTTACTATCTACTCAGTTTATTTTCATATAATTAAGTACTTATCCACCGCACCTTCCGGGTGGACTGCGATCCTCGATCGGTTCTGCCTGCTGGGGGGCCCAAATAGCGTAATTTCTACATAACTTTAATATTTTGTACTGGACCCATCCTCGAATACGTCGCCGTTGAACTGCCCGCGCGCAGACGCGTCTCTGGACACCTCACACGTTGGTCTAGCTCAGAAAAACGGAAAAAACTTTTGCTAACTCGTTGCGAAAATTCTAACTTAGTGATACAGTGAGCCTCATACAATACGAAATCTTGAATACTAAAAGGCCGATTTGTTCGCGGTTTTCGACGATATCCTTCGTAATTAGGCTACCGCCCACCGTTTTAGCTGTCAGAATCCATTTTTCTTCATGGGAAGTAGGCGAATGTGCTAGGTAGTTGAAGTTTTCGTTATTTTTTTATAACGATAAATAATGTAAATTTGCTTAATATTCTTACTATCTACTCAGTTTATTTTCATATAATTAAGTACTTATCCACCGCACCTTCCGGGTGGACTGCGATCCTCGATCGGTTCTGCCTGCTGGGGGGCCCAAATAGCGTAATTTCTACATAACTTTAATATTTTGTACTGGACCCATCCTCGAATACGTCGCCGTTGAACTGCCCGCGCGCAGACGCGTCTCTGGACACCTCACACGTCGGTCTAGCTCAGAAAAACGGAAAAAACTTTTGCTAACTCGTTGCGAAAATTCTAACTTAGTGATACAGTGAGCCTCATACAATACGAAATCTTGAATACTAAAAGGCCGATTTGTTCGCGGTTTTCGACGATATCCTTCGTAATTAGGCTACCGCCCACCGTTTTAGCTGTCAGAATCCATTTTTCTTCATGGGAAGTAGGCGAATGTGCTAGGTAGTTGAAGTTTTCGTTATTTTTTTATAACGATAAATAATGTAAATTTGCTTAATATTCTTACTATCTACTCAGTTTATTTTCATATAATTAAGTACTTATCCACCGCACCTTCCGGGTGGACTGCGATCCTCGATCGGTTCTGCCTGCTGGGGGGCCCAAATAGCGTAATTTCTACATAACTTTAATATTTTGTACTGGACCCATCCTCGAATACGTCGCCGTTGAACTGCCCGCGCGCAGACGCGTCTCTGGACACCTCACACGTCGGTCTAGCTCAGAAAAACGGAAAAAACTTTTGCTAACTCGTTGCGAAAATTCTAACTTAGTGATACAGTGAGCCTCATACAATACGAAATCTTGAATACTAAAAGGCCGATTTGTTCGCGGTTTTCGACGATATCCTTCGTAATTAGGCTACCGCCCACCGTTTTAGCTGTCAGAATCCATTTTTCTTCATGGGAAGTAGGCGAATGTGCTAGGTAGTTGAAGTTTTCGTTATTTTTTTATAACGATAAATAATGTAAATTTGCTTAATATTCTTACTATCTACTCAGTTTATTTTCATATAATTAAGTACTTATCCACCGCACCTTCCGGGTAGACTGCGATCCTCGATCGGTTCTGCCTGCTGGGGGGGCCAAATAGCGTAATTTCTACATAACTTTAATATTTTGTACTGGACCCATCCTCGAATACGTCGCCGTTGAACTGCCCGCGCGCAGACGCGTCTCTGGACACCTCACACGTCGGTCTAGCTCAGAAAAACGGAAAAAACTTTTGCTAACTCGTTGCGAAAATTCTAACTTAGTGATACAGTGAGCCTCATACAATACGAAATCTTGAATACTAAAAGGCCGATTTGTTCGCGGTTTTCAACGATATCCTTCGTAATTAGGCTACCGCCCACCGTTTTAGCTGTCAGAATCCATTTTTCTTCATGGGAAGTAGGCGAATGTGCTAGGTAGTTGAAGTTTTCGTTATTTTTTTATAACGATAAATAATGTAAATTTGCTTAATATTCTTACTATCTACTCAGTTTATTTTCATATAATTAAGTACTTATCCACCGCACCTTCCGGGTGGACTGCGATCCTCGATCGGTTCTGCCTGCTGGGGGGCCCAAATAGCGTAATTTCTACATAACTTTAATATTTTGTACTGGACCCATCCTCGAATACGTCGCCGTTGAACTGCCCGCGCGCAGACGCGTCTCTGGACACCTCACACGTCGGTCTAGCTCAGAAAAACGGAAAAAACTTTTGCTAACTCGTTGCGAAAATTCTAACTTAGTGATACAGTGAGCCTCATACAATACGAAATCTTGAATACTAAGAGGCCGATTTGTTCGCGGTTTTCGACGATATCCTTCGTAATTAGGCTACCGCCCACCGTTTTAGCTGTCAGAATCCATTTTTCTTCATGGGAAGTAGGCGAATGTGCTAGGTAGTTGAAGTTTTCGTTATTTTTTTATAACGATAAATAATGTAAATTTGCTTAATATTCTTACTATCTACTCAGTTTATTTTCATATAATTAAGTACTTATCCACCGCACCTTCCGGGTGGACTGCGATCCTCGATCGGTTCTGCCTGCTGGGGGGCCCAAATAGCGTAATTTCTACATAACTTTAATATTTTGTACTGGACCCATCCTCGAATAAGTCGCCGTTGAACTGCCCGTGCGCAGACGCGTCTCTGGACACCTCACACGTCGGTCTAGCTCAGAAAAACGGAAAAAACTTTTGCTAACTCGTTGCGAAAATTCTAACTTAGTGATACAGTGAGCCTCATACAATACGAAATCTTGAATACTAAAAGGCCGATTTGTTCGCGGTTTTCGACGATATCCTTCGTAATTAGGCTACCGCCCACCGTTTTAGCTGTCAGAATCCATTTTTCTTCATGGGAAGTAGGCGAATGTGCTAGGTAGTTGAAGTTTTCGTTATTTTTTTATAACGATAAATAATGTAAATTTGCTTAATATTCTTACTATCTACTCAGTTTATTTTCATATAATTAAGTACTTATCCACCGCACCTTCCGGGTGGACTGCGATCCTCGATCGGTTCTGCCTGCTGGGGGGCCCAAATAGCGTAATTTCTACATAACTTTAATATTTTGTACTGGACCCATCCTCGAATACGTCGCCGTTGAACTGCCCGCGCGCAGACGCGTCTCTGGACACCTCACACGTCGGTCTAGCTCAGAAAAACGGAAAAAACTTTTGCTAACTCGTTGCGAAAATTCTAACTTAGTGATACAGTGAGCCTCATACAATACGAAATCTTGAATACTAAAAGGCCGATTTGTTCGCGGTTTTCGACGATATCCTTCGTAATTAGGCTACCGCCCACCGTTTTAGCTGTCAGAATCCATTTTTCTTCATGGGAAGTAGGCGAATGTGCTAGGTAGTTGAAGTTTTCGTTATTTTTTTATAACGATAAATAATGTAAATTTGCTTAATATTCTTACTATCTACTCAGTTTATTTTCATATAATTAAGTACTTATCCACCGCACCTTCCGGGTGGACTGCGATCCTCGATCGGTTCTGCCTGCTGGGGGGCCCAAATAGCGTAATTTCTACATAACTTTAATATTTTGTACTGGACCCATCCTCGAATACGTCGCCGTTGAACTGCCCGCGCGCAGACGCGTCTCTGGACACCTCACACGTTGGTCTAGCTCAGAAAAACGGAAAAAACTTTTGCTAACTCGTTGCGAAAATTCTAACTTAGTGATACAGTGAGCCTCATACAATACGAAATCTTGAATACTAAAAGGCCGATTTGTTCGCGGTTTTCGACGATATCCTTCGTAATTAGGCTACCGCCCACCGTTTTAGCTGTCAGAATCCATTTTTCTTCATGGGAAGTAGGCGAATGTGCTAGGTAGTTGAAGTTTTCGTTATTTTTTTATAACGATAAATAATGTAAATTTGCTTAATATTCTTACTATCTACTCAGTTTATTTTCATATAATTAAGTACTTATCCACCGCACCTTCCGGGTGGACTGCGATCCTCGATCGGTTCTGCCTGCTGGGGGGCCCAAATAGCGTAATTTCTACATAACTTTAATATTTTGTACTGGACCCATCCTCGAATACGTCGCCGTTGAACTGCCCGCGCGCAGACGCGTCTCTGGACACCTCACACGTCGGTCTAGCTCAGAAAAACGGAAAAAACTTTTGCTAACTCGTTGCGAAAATTCTAACTTAGTGATACAGTGAGCCTCATACAATACGAAATCTTGAATACTAAAAGGCCGATTTGTTCGCGGTTTTCGACGATATCCTTCGTAATTAGGCTACCGCCCACCGTTTTAGCTGTCAGAATCCATTTTTCTTCATGGGAAGTAGGCGAATGTGCTAGGTAGTTGAAGTTTTCGTTATTTTTTTATAACGATAAATAATGTAAATTTGCTTAATATTCTTACTATCTACTCAGTTTATTTTCATATAATTAAGTACTTATCCACCGCACCTTCCGGGTGGACTGCGATCCTCGATCGGTTCTGCCTGCTGGGGGGCCCAAATAGCGTAATTTCTACATAACTTTAATATTTTGTACTGGACCCATCCTCGAATACGTCGCCGTTGAACTGCCCGCGCCCAGACGCGTCTCTGGACACCTCACACGTCGGTCTAGCTCAGAAAAACGGAAAAAACTTTTGCTAACTCGTTGCGAAAATTCTAACTTAGTGATACAGTGAGCCTCATACAATACGAAATCTTGAATACTAAAAGGCCGATTTGTTCGCGGTTTTCGACGATATCCTTCGTAATTAGGCTACCGCCCACCGTTTTAGCTGTCAGAATCCATTTTTCTTCATGGGAAGTAGGCGAATGTGCTAGGTAGTTGAAGTTTTCGTTATTTTTTTATAACGATAAATAATGTAAATTTGCTTAATATTCTTACTATCTACTCAGTTTATTTTCATATAATTAAGTACTTATCCACCGCACCTTCCGGGTGGACTGCGATCCTCGATCGGTTCTGCCTGCTGGGGGGCCCAATAAGCGTAATTTCTACATAACTTTAATATTTTGTACTGGACCCATCCTCGAATACGTCGCCGTTGAACTGCCCGCGCGCAGACGCGTCTCTGGACACCTCACACGTCGGTCTAGCTCAGAAAAACGGAAAAAACTTTTGCTAACTCGTTGCGAAAATTCTAACTTAGTGATACAGTGAGCCTCATACAATACGAAATCTTGAATACTAAAAGGCCGATTTGTTCGCGGTTTTCGACGATATCCTTCGTAATTAGGCTACCGCCCACCGTTTTAGCTGTCAGAATCCATTTTTCTTCATGGGAAGTAGGCGAATGTGCTAGGTAGTTGAAGTTTTCGTTATTTTTTTATAACGATAAATAATGTAAATTTGCTTAATATTCTTACTATCTACTCAGTTTATTTTCATATAATTAAGTACTTATCCACCGCACCTTCCGGGTGGACTGCGATCCTCGATCGGTTCTGCCTGCTGGGGGGCCCAAATAGCGTAATTTCTACATAACTTTAATATTTTGTACTGGACCCATCCTCGAATACGTCGCCGTTGAACTGCCCGCGCGCAGACGCGTCTCTGGACACCTCACACGTCGGTCTAGCTCAGAAAAACGGAAAAAACTTTTGCTAACTCGTTGCGAAAATTCTAACTTAGTGATACAGTGAGCCTCATACAATACGAAATCTTGAATACTAAAAGGCCGATTTGTTCGCGGTTTTCGACGATATCCTTCGTAATTAGGCTACCGCCCACCGTTTTAGCTGTCAGAATCCATTTTTCTTCATGGGAAGTAGGCGAATGTGCTAGGTAGTTGAAGTTTTCGTTATTTTTTTATAACGATAAATAATGTAAATTTGCTTAATATTCTTACTATCTACTAAGTTTATTTTCATATAATTAAGTACTTATCCACCGCACCTTCCGGGTGGACTGCGATCCTCGATCGGTTCTGCCTGCTGGGGGGCCCAAATAGCGTAATTTCTACATAACTTTAATATTTTGTACTGGACCCATCCTCGAATACGTCGCCGTTGAACTGCCCGCGCGCAGACGCGTCTCTGGACACCTCACACGTCGGTCTAGCTCAGAAAAACGGAAAAAACTTTTGCTAACTCGTTGCGAAAATTCTAACTTAGTGATACAGTGAGCCTCATACAATACGAAATCTTGAATACTAAAAGGCCGATTTGTTCGCGGTTTTCGACGATATCCTTCGTAGTTAGGCTACCGCCCACCGTTTTAGCTGTCAGAATCCATTTTTCTTCATGGGAAGTAGGCGAATGTGCTAGGTAGTTGAAGTTTTCGTTATTTTTTTATAACGATAAATAATGTAAATTTGCTTAATATTCTTACTATCTACTCAGTTTATTTTCATATAATTAAGTACTTATCCACCGCACCTTCCGGGTGGACTGCGATCCTCGATCGGTTCTGCCTGCTGGGGGGCCCAAATAGCGTAATTTCTACATAACTTTAATATTTTGTACTGGACCCATCCTCGAATACGTCGCCGTTGAACTGCCCGCGCGCAGACGCATCTCTGGACACCTCACACGTCGGTCTAGCTCAGAAAAACGGAAAAAACTTTTGCTAACTCGTTGCGAAAATTCTAACTTAGTGATACAGTGAGCCTCATACAATACGAAATCTTGAATACTAAAAGGCCGATTTGTTCGCGGTTTTCGACGATATCCTTCGTAATTAGGCTACCGCCCACCGTTTTAGCTGTCAGAATCCATTTTTCTTCATGGGAAGTAGGCGAATGTGCTAGGTAGTTGAAGTTTTCGTTATTTTTTTATAACGATAAATAATGTAAATTTGCTTAATATTCTTACTATCTACTCAGTTTATTTTCATATAATTAAGTACTTATCCACCGCACCTTCCGGGTGGACTGCGATCCTCGATCGGTTCTGCCTGCTGGGGGGCCCAAATAGCGTAATTTCTACATAACTTTAATATTTTGTACTGGACCCATCCTCGAATACGTCGCCGTTGAACTGCCCGCGCGCAGACGCGTCTCTGGACACCTCACACGTCGGTCTAGCTCAGAAAAACGGAAAAAACTTTTGCTAACTCGTTGCGAAAATTCTAACTTAGTGATACAGTGAGCCTCATACAATACGAAATCTTGAATACTAAAAGGCCGATTTGTTCGCGGTTTTCGACGATATCCTTCGTAGTTAGGCTACCGCCCACCGTTTTAGCTGTCAGAATCCATTTTTCTTCATGGGAAGTAGGCGAATGTGCTAGGTAGTTGAAGTTTTCGTTATTTTTTTATAACGATAAATAATGTAAATTTGCCTAATATTCTTACTATCTACTCAGTTTATTTTCATATAATTAAGTACTTATCCACCGCACCTTCCGGGTGGACTGCGATCCTCGATCGGTTCTGCCTGCTGGGGGGCCCAAATAGCGTAATTTCTACATAACTTTAATATTTTGTACTGGACCCATCCTCGAATACGTCGCCGTTGAACTGCCCGCGCGCAGACGCGTCTCTGGACACCTCACACGTCGGTCTAGCTCAGAAAAACGGAAAAAACTTTTGCTAACTCGTTGCGAAAATTCTAACTTAGTGATACAGTGAGCCTCATACAATACGAAATCTTGAATACTAAAAGGCCGATTTGTTCGCGGTTTTCGACGATATCCTTCGTAATTAGGCTACCGCCCACCGTTTTAGCTGTCAGAATCCATTTTTCTTCATGGGAAGTAGGCGAATGTGCTAGGTAGTTGAAGTTTTCGTTATTTTTTTATAACGATAAATAATGTAAATTTGCTTAATATTCTTACTATCTACTCAGTTTATTTTCATATAATTAAGTACTTATCCACCGCACCTTCCGGGTGGACTGCGATCCTCGATCGGTTCTGCCTGCTGGGGGGCCCAAATAGCGTAATTTCTACATAACTTTAATATTTTGTACTGGACCCATCCTCGAATACGTCGCCGTTGAACTGCCCGCGCGCAGACGCGTCTCTGGACACCTCACACGTCGGTCTAGCTCAGAAAAACGGAAAAAACTTTTGCTAACTCGTTGCGAAAATTCTAACTTAGTGATACAGTGAGCCTCATACAATACGAAATCTTGAATACTAAAAGGCCGATTTGTTCGCGGTTTTCGACGATATCCTTCGTAATTAGGCTACCGCCCACCGTTTTAGCTGTCAGAATCCATTTTTCTTCATGGGAAGTAGGCGAATGTGCTAGGTAGTTGAAGTTTTCGTTATTTTTTTATAACGATAAATAATGTAAATTTGCTTAATATTCTTACTATCTACTCAGTTTATTTTCATATAATTAAGTACTTATCCACCGCACCTTCCGGGTGGACTGCGATCCTCGATCGGTTCTGCCTGCTGGGGGGCCCAAATAGCGTAATTTCTACATAACTTTAATATTTTGTACTGGACCCATCCTCGAATACGTCGCCGTTGAACTGCCCGCGCGCAGACGCGTCTCTGGACACCTCACACGTCGGTCTAGCTCAGAAAAACGGAAAAAACTTTTGCTAACTCGTTGCGAAAATTCTAACTTAGTGATACAGTGAGCCTCATACAATACGAAATCTTGAATACTAAAAGGCCGATTTGTTCGCGGTTTTCGACGATATCCTTCGTAGTTAGGCTACCGCCCACCGTTTTAGCTGTCAGAATCCATTTTTCTTCATGGGAAGTAGGCGAATGTGCTAGGTAGTTGAAGTTTTCGTTATTTTTTTATAACGATAAATAATGTAAATTTGCCTAATATTCTTACTATCTACTCAGTTTATTTTCATATAATTAAGTACTTATCCACCGCACCTTCCGGGTGGACTGCGATCCTCGATCGGTTCTGCCTGCTGGGGGGCCCAAATAGCGTAATTTCTACATAACTTTAATATTTTGTACTGGACCCATCCTCGAATACGTCGCCGTTGAACTGCCCGCGCGCAGACGCGTCTCTGGACACCTCACACGTCGGTCTAGCTCAGAAAAACGGAAAAAACTTTTGCTAACTCGTTGCGAAAATTCTAACTTAGTGATACAGTGAGCCTCATACAATACGAAATCTTGAATACTAAAAGGCCGATTTGTTCGCGGTTTTCGACGATATCCTTCGTAATTAGGCTACCGCCCACCGTTTTAGCTGTCAGAATCCATTTTTCTTCATGGGAAGTAGGCGAATGTGCTAGGTAGTTGAAGTTTTCGTTATTTTTTTATAACGATAAATAATGTAAATTTGCTTAATATTCTTACTATCTACTCAGTTTATTTTCATATAATTAAGTACTTATCCACCGCACCTTCCGGGTGGACTGCGATCCTCGATCGGTTCTGCCTGCTGGGGGGCCCAAATAGCGTAATTTCTACATAACTTTAATATTTTGTACTGGACCCATCCTCGAATACGTCGCCGTTGAACTGCCCGCGCGCAGACGCGTCTCTGGACACCTCACACGTCGGTCTAGCTCAGAAAAACGGAAAAAACTTTTGCTAACTCGTTGCGAAAATTCTAACTTAGTGATACAGTGAGCCTCATACAATACGAAATCTTGAATACTAAAAGGCCGATTTGTTCGCGGTTTTCGACGATATCCTTCGTAATTAGGCTACCGCCCACCGTTTTAGCTGTCAGAATCCATTTTTCTTCATGGGAAGTAGGCGAATGTGCTAGGTAGTTGAAGTTTTCGTTATTTTTTTATAACGATAAATAATGTAAATTTGCTTAATATTCTTACTATCTACTCAGTTTATTTTCATATAATTAAGTACTTATCCACCGCACCTTCCGGGTGGACTGCGATCCTCGATCGGTTCTGCCTGCTGGGGGGCCCAAATAGCGTAATTTCTACATAACTTTAATATTTTGTACTGGACCCATCCTCGAATACGTCGCCGTTGAACTGCCCGCGCGCAGACGCGTCTCTGGACACCTCACACGTCGGTCTAGCTCAGAAAAACGGAAAAAACTTTTGCTAACTCGTTGCGAAAATTCTAACTTAGTGATACAGTGAGCCTCATACAATACGAAATCTTGAATACTAAAAGGCCGATTTGTTCGCGGTTTTCGACGATATCCTTCGTAATTAGGCTACCGCCCACCGTTTTAGCTGTCAGAATCCATTTTTCTTCATGGGAAGTAGGCGAATGTGCTAGGTAGTTGAAGTTTTCGTTATTTTTTTATAACGATAAATAATGTAAATTTGCTTAATATTCTTACTATCTACTAAGTTTATTTTCATATAATTAAGTACTTATCCACCGCACCTTCCGGGTGGACTGCGATCCTCGATCGGTTCTGCCTGCTGGGGGGCCCAAATAGCGTAATTTCTACATAACTTTAATATTTTGTACTGGACCCATCCTCGAATACGTCGCCGTTGAACTGCCCGCGCGCAGACGCGTCTCTGGACACCTCACACGTCGGTCTAGCTCAGAAAAACGGAAAAAACTTTTGCTAACTCGTTGCGAAAATTCTAACTTAGTGATACAGTGAGCCTCATACAATACGAAATCTTGAATACTAAAAGGCCGATTTGTTCGCGGTTTTCGACGATATCCTTCGTAATTAGGCTACCGCCCACCGTTTTAGCTGTCAGAATCCATTTTTCTTCATGGGAAGTAGGCGAATGTGCTAGGTAGTTGAAGTTTTCGTTATTTTTTTATAACGATAAATAATGTAAATTTGCTTAATATTCTTACTATCTACTCAGTTTATTTTCATATAATTAAGTACTTATCCACCGCACCTTCCGGGTGGACTGCGATCCTCGATCGGTTCTGCCTGCTGGGGGGCCCAAATAGCGTAATTTCTACATAACTTTAATATTTTGTACTGGACCCATCCTCGAATACGTCGCCGTTGAACTGCCCGCGCGCAGACGCGTCTCTGGACACCTCACACGTTGGTCTAGCTCAGAAAAACGGAAAAAACTTTTGCTAACTCGTTGCGAAAATTCTAACTTAGTGATACAGTGAGCCTCATACAATACGAAATCTTGAATACTAAAAGGCCGATTTGTTCGCGGTTTTCGACGATATCCTTCGTAATTAGGCTACCGCCCACCGTTTTAGCTGTCAGAATCCATTTTTCTTCATGGGAAGTAGGCGAATGTGCTAGGTAGTTGAAGTTTTCGTTATTTTTTTATAACGATAAATAATGTAAATTTGCTTAATATTCTTACTATCTACTCAGTTTATTTTCATATAATTAAGTACTTATCCACCGCACCTTCCGGGTGGACTGCGATCCTCGATCGGTTCTGCCTGCTGGGGGGCCCAAATAGCGTAATTTCTACATAACTTTAATATTTTGTACTGGACCCATCCTCGAATACGTCGCCGTTGAACTGCCCGCGCGCAGACGCGTCTCTGGACACCTCACACGTCGGTCTAGCTCAGAAAAACGGAAAAAACTTTTGCTAACTCGTTGCGAAAATTCTAACTTAGTGATACAGTGAGCCTCATACAATACGAAATCTTGAATACTAAAAGGCCGATTTGTTCGCGGTTTTCGACGATATCCTTCGTAATTAGGCTACCGCCCACCGTTTTAGCTGTCAGAATCCATTTTTCTTCATGGGAAGTAGGCGAATGTGCTAGGTAGTTGAAGTTTTCGTTATTTTTTTATAACGATAAATAATGTAAATTTGCTTAATATTCTTACTATCTACTCAGTTTATTTTCATATAATTAAGTACTTATCCACCGCACCTTCCGGGTGGACTGCGATCCTCGATCGGTTCTGCCTGCTGGGGGGCCCAAATAGCGTAATTTCTACATAACTTTAATATTTTGTACTGGACCCATCCTCGAATACGTCGCCGTTGAACTGCCCGCGCGCAGACGCGTCTCTGGACACCTCACACGTCGGTCTAGCTCAGAAAAACGGAAAAAACTTTTGCTAACTCGTTGCGAAAATTCTAACTTAGTGATACAGTGAGCCTCATACAATACGAAATCTTGAATACTAAAAGGCCGATTTGTTCGCGGTTTTCGACGATATCCTTCGTAATTAGGCTACCGCCCACCGTTTTAGCTGTCAGAATCCATTTTTCTTCATGGGAAGTAGGCGAATGTGCTAGGTAGTTGAAGTTTTCGTTATTTTTTTATAACGATAAATAATGTAAATTTGCTTAATATTCTTACTATCTACTCAGTTTATTTTCATATAATTAAGTACTTATCCACCGCACCTTCCGGGTGGACTGCGATCCTCGATCGGTTCTGCCTGCTGGGGGGCCCAAATAGCGTAATTTCTACATAACTTTAATATTTTGTACTGGACCCATCCTCGAATACGTCGCCGTTGAACTGCCCGCGCGCAGACGCGTCTCTGGACACCTTTTTTTTTTTTTTTTTTTTTTTTTCAGGATGGGAAATCATCAAATGACTTCTCCCGCTCTGGGCGGAGCGGGGGGGCGTGTCAGACTTTTACTGACTAAAACCCACCCGTGTTCCATCAGTTGCCCATGTGCCAGGGTCACGGTATCTCTTTCGAACAATCACGCGACCCCGGCAGGCATCGGTCCTAGTAGACCCCTACACTGCTGCTGACATCTCTTTGAGGCGCGCGTGGAACACTGCGCGCCGTCGACCTGAGCTTGGTCCTTACCGGGCGGCGAGCTACCCATTGCTCGCCACCCGCAAGCTCGCGCCTACGGTGGCCGGGAGTCCGCTATTGACTCTCGACGCCCGGGGCGTCTCCTCCTGCGGCGGCTAGGGACGTGAGGGCGCAGAGACTGCCACTCCCTCACGCGCCCCGCCTCCTCCTTCGCGAGCATTACTGCTTCGCAGAAGGAGGTGACGGCTTCCCATTCCCTCTCGCTCCGTACCATGGCTCGCACCAGGGCCGGACGCGAGAGGTCGCCGCCGCCGATCGCCTCCACGAGGACACGGCGGTGCTCCGCCCAAGCAGGGCACACCTCCACCGTATGCTCCACCGTGTCCTCCAGACGATCCTCGCAATGGAAACACCCGGGCGTATCCTCCCGCTTTATCCTGAACAGGAACCCACCGAAGCACCCATGCCCGGTGAGAACCTGCGTCAGGCGGAAGGTGAGGACGCCGTGACGCCTCTCTATCCACTCCTCAAAGAGGGGACTTACCGCCGCAATTGTGGCGTGCCCAGCACTGGGTTGCGACAATCGTACCCGCCATGTCGCCATGAGATCACACCGGAGCTCTGTCCGCCGTGCCGCGATTTGTCGCGGCAGCGGAGTTTCGCCCCGGCGTTTCGCCTCCTCGCGCCACTCCCACATGTGCGCGAGGACCTTTGCCTCCAGATCCCATGGCGGCACTCCGGCAAGGAGGCTCGCCGCCTCGCAAGAGACCGTGCGGTATCCCCGAATTAACCGGATGGCCATGACCCTCTGGGCCGCAAACAACCGGCGCGCTGGGCGCAGCCTCAGTGAGGGCGCCCACACCGGTGCCCCGTAGAGGGCCATGGACCGCACGATCCCCGTGTAGAGCCTCCGGCAGGAGGCGTTTGGACCCCCCAGATTGGGCAGGAGCCGCTTTAATGCAGCCCCAGCCCGCTCCAGTCTGGGAGCCAAACGTCGGAAATGCTCAACGAAGTTCCACCGGCTGTCGAGGACAAGTCCCAGGTACTTCATCGTCGACTCGACGCCGATGTGAACCCCTCCTACCGTAAGTTGGGAACCCGCGGGTGGCGCGTTCCGAGGACCATGAAAACCCATGGCCTCGGACTTGTGCAATGCCACCTCGAGTCCCAATTGCCGGATCCTATCGACGATTGTCGCAACCCCGCGTGTCATAATTTCGGCCGCCGCCTCGTACGACCTCCCCTGCGCAAGGACCAGCGTGTCGTCAGCGTAGCAAACTACGCTGACGCCGCTAGGGAGGTCGGCGCGCAGCACCCAGTCGTAACCGATGTCCCACAGATGCGGCCCCAGGACCGATCCCTGTGGGACACCGCACGACATCTCTCGCCGGTTCCATTCCCCTTCGTGACCGGGGTAGATGACGGCCCTATCCGTCAGATAGGCCTCGACCACGCGACAGAGGTAGGTCGGCATCCGGTGGTACCGGAGTGCCTCCCTAATGCAACTCCAGGGCAGGGTGTTGAAGGCATTGGCGATGTCTAGAGACACCGCCAAGACGACCCCACCCCGGGCCACTGCATCCCCCGTCGTGAGGGCTCGCACGCGCATGATGGCGTCCACCGTAGAGCGCCCCTTGCGGAAGCCGTACTGGCCGTCCGACAAGTCCGGCCCCTCCCGCACCAGCCACCCGACGAGGCGGTCTGCAATCACTCTTTCAAAGAGCTTGCCCACCTCGTCGAGTAGCACGATGGGCCGGTAAGCGGACGGAGAGTCCGCTGGGCGCCCAGGCTTCTTAATGAGGACCAGTTTCCCCGTCTTCCAACGAAGTGGGAACTGGCCCCTCTCCAAGCATGCGCTAAGGAGCCCCCTGAGTCGAGGCCCGAGAGCCTCTGAGGCCAGGACCCATGCTTTGCCAGGCAAGCCGTCGGGTCCTGGGGCGGTATTCTTGGCATTAAGCCTTCGTACCGCCACTCTCATCTCTGCCTCGGTCACTTCTGGAATACCGTCGTCGTCGTCAGTGGTGTGGTCCGCATCGGGCACCGCAGTAGGCGGAGCCATGGGTGGGGGACTATGTTCCCCTCGCGAAGGGAACAGAGCGCTCACCACGCCCTCCACGAGTTGGGGCCGGAGACTCTGAGTCAGCGGAGGAGCCCATGGGCGGAGTTTCTCCCGGACGGCCTTGTAGGGCCGTCCCCATGGGTCCCTGTTCAGAGTCTCCAGCGACTCCTTGCGGGCCAGTCCTCTGGCCCGCAGGATCTCCTCTTGGAGGGCGGTCTTCGCCGCTCTGTACCCCTCGTATAGCTCCGCCTGAATGGCTTCCGTATCCGGAGGTCGGATACGGAGCCTGCGATGCCTGGTGTACCGGCGTCGTGCCGCAACGCACGCTTCGCGCAACGCTGTCAGCTGCGGCGACCACCAGTACACCTGGCGCCAAGCCCGTCCTGGCTGGACTCGGGGCATAGCCACGTCACAGATCTCGGACATGGCCTCCCGGAACCACTCGGCCTCGTCGTTGGTGTCAGCAGGCCTGTCCGGTGGTGACACCCAGGCCTGCACGATCGAGGCTTCCAGGAGAAGCTCCCGGTCCAGCTTCTTCAGCGCCCACCGCGGACCACTCGGGGTCTGCCGGATCGGCGCGATCGAGGTCTGGGCGGAGACGTCAAATCGGATGTACCGATGGTCGGAATACGTCTCCACCCCCTCCATGACGCGCCAATCAATAACCTGCGGTGACAGAGCGGGGCTGGCGAACGAAATGTCCACCACTGAGTCGCCCCGCATCCGTACACACGTAGGTACAGAACCCCGATTTAGGACGACCAGGCCTGTCTCCAGGGCCCAGTCCTCCACCATCCTGCCCCGTGTGTCCGTATACCGGGAACCCCAAGCCAAATTCTTGGCGTTGAAGTCCCCGAGCACGAGCACGGGAAGGGGACGGAACCCGACGACGACGACTCTCAACTCCGCAAGGGAGTTGTGGAACTCGGCGAGAGTTCGGCTCGGGGAGAAGTATACTCCCACAACTACAATCTCCCCGAACCGTGCTGCTACGCAACCCCGTCCCCTCTTGACGGCCTCGAGGGTCGGGGTTCCGGCGGCGGCCGACGAAATGAGGGTCACTGAGCCGCTAAGGTCCTCCACCCAGTCATCCCTGGGCGGGACAAAGTACGGCTCAGCGACCACAGCGATGTTAATCGACCACTGCGCCATGCTCTGGAGTAACAGATCCTGAGCGGAGGCGCAGTGGTTGATGTTCGCTTGGAGGAGGCGCAATGGAGTACCTATTATTGGCACTCCATTTCAGCCCCCTCCTGAGTCCCCTGTGAGGGCCCTGCCGTGGTGGTGCCGGCAACGACGGTGGTCGAGGCAGCAGCGGCGACGGCGGTGACGGCGGTGGCGGAGGGCTTGCCCTTGCTCCTGGCCTTGGCGGATGAAGCGCAGGCCTTACTCCCAGCCCGGTGTTCGGCCGGCTTGCCAGCCGCCGCACATGCATAGCAGTGCGGCGTGGCATTGCAAGAGCCGGCCTTGTGACCGGGCTGACCGCAACGGAAGCAATGACCGCTGCGGTCCGCCTCTGAGGTGCATTTCACGTAAACGTGGTGCCCTGTCTGGCATCGGAAGCACCTCAGAGGTCTGGGCTCCAGCAGTTTTACCTGCGCCGACACCCAGCCCACCAGGAGCCTTCGGCCCTCCGCGGTTATTTTTTGAGCCGCCGACACGGGGCAGCTGACCGTTATGGTGCTCATCCCCGTGCTGTCAGGGCGGATGGTGCCTGCCCTCACTTGATCGGCAGAGCACCCCCCCGTCCTAACAATGGCGGCTACTACTTCCGCCTCCGTCACGCAGTCGTCCAGACCCAGGATGCGCATGTCAGCGCACTTGGTGGGCCTGGACACTCGGGCCTCGTCCGCGTCTAAGGACGCTCTCAGCCTATCGGCCAGAGCGTCAGCAGCCGGGCCACTGGCCGCACCGGGGACCTCCAGCATCCGGGCTCCAGTCAAGGTGACCTTCACCCGGAGACCGTTGGAGATGCCGATCTCCTGGAGGTCCACTGCCGCCTTGGCTTTGGAGAGCAGGTCGCGATAGGTCACGCCCTTCTTTTCCGCTTCCGGCTGTAGCGTGATGACTACAGCTGCGGACTTTGGGGCGCGGAGCCTAGCCGCGACGCTGCTCTTTTTGCGCCGCTGCTGCCTCTTTTTATTTCTGGCCGCCCTTGCAGCCTTGCTTGCCTTCTTCTTCTCCCCAACCACTTGCCATTCGGTGTTGGCGGGGGGAGATTTAGAAGGCGGGGGCGGCATTGGCGGCCCTCTCACCACCTGCGCTGGGGGGGCCCTAGCAGGCGCCTGCTTGGGCCGGCCTTTGGTCTGCCCCGGCCCTTTGGCTGGGGCAGACGCGGCGGTGGCGTACGCCACCGCCTTCGGCTGGCCCGAGGCTGCCTTCGGCTGGGCCGAGGCTGCCTTCGGCTGGCCCGAGGCCGCCTTCGGCTGACCCGAAGCCACCCCAGGCCGGCCCAAAACCGGCCGGCTTGCCGCCAGCGGGGGGCGCAGGACCACGGCCTCCAGAGCAGAGAACCTGCTCTGGAAGACAGCGAGCTCCTTCCGCACCAGGGTCAGTACCTGGTTCTCGGTAGGCAGGAGCCCGCCCTGCCCTTGCCGCGCTTCCCCCTGCGATGCCTCCTGGGGGGCGGCCCCTCGGAGACCGGCCAGGTCCGCTCGGAGCTCCTCATTCTCCTTTCGGAGGAGCTCCATGGCGGCAGTCACTCGGGCGACCTCCGCCCGCAGTTCTGCCGTCTCTGGACACCTCACACGTCGGTCTAGCTCAGAAAAACGGAAAAAACTTTTGCTAACTCGTTGCGAAAATTCTAACTTAGTGATACAGTGAGCCTCATACAATACGAAATCTTGAATACTAAAAGGCCGATTTGTTCGCGGTTTTCGACGATATCCTTCGTAATTAGGCTACCGCCCACCGTTTTAGCTGTCAGAATCCATTTTTCTTCATGGGAAGTAGGCGAATGTGCTAGGTAGTTGAAGTTTTCGTTATTTTTTTATAACGATAAATAATGTAAATTTGCTTAATATTCTTACTATCTACTCAGTTTATTTTCATATAATTAAGTACTTATCCACCGCACCTTCCGGGTGGACTGCGATCCTCGATCGGTTCTGCCTGCTGGGGGGCCCAAATAGCGTAATTTCTACATAACTTTAATATTTTGTACTGGACCCATCCTCGAATACGTCGCCGTTGAACTGCCCGCGCGCAGACGCGTCTCTGGACACCTCACACGTCGGTCTAGCTCAGAAAAACGGAAAAAACTTTTGCTAACTCGTTGCGAAAATTCTAACTTAGTGATACAGTGAGCCTCATACAATACGAAATCTTGAATACTAAAAGGCCGATTTGTTCGCGGTTTTCGACGATATCCTTCGTAGTTAGGCTACCGCCCGCCGTTTTAGCTGTCAGAATCCATTTTTCTTCATGGGAAGTAGGCGAATGTGCTAGGTAGTTGAAGTTTTCGTTATTTTTTTATAACGATAAATAATGTAAATTTGCCTAATATTCTTACTATCTACTCAGTTTATTTTCATATAATTAAGTACTTATCCACCGCACCTTCCGGGTGGACTGCGATCCTCGATCGGTTCTGCCTGCTGGGGGGCCCAAATAGCGTAATTTCTACATAACTTTAATATTTTGTACTGGACCCATCCTCGAATACGTCGCCGTTGAACTGCCCGCGCGCAGACGCGTCTCTGGACACCTCACACGTCGGTCTAGCTCAGAAAAACGGAAAAAACTTTTGCTAACTCGTTGCGAAAATTCTAACTTAGTGATACAGTGAGCCTCATACAATACGAAATCTTGAATACTAAAAGGCCGATTTGTTCGCGGTTTTCGACGATATCCTTCGTAATTAGGCTACCGCCCACCGTTTTAGCTGTCAGAATCCATTTTTCTTCATGGGAAGTAGGCGAATGTGCTAGGTAGTTGAAGTTTTCGTTATTTTTTTATAACGATAAATAATGTAAATTTGCTTAATATTCTTACTATCTACTCAGTTTATTTTCATATAATTAAGTACTTATCCACCGCACCTTCCGGGTGGACTGCGATCCTCGATCGGTTCTGCCTGCTGGGGGGCCCAAATAGCGTAATTTCTACATAACTTTAATATTTTGTACTGGACCCATCCTCGAATACGTCGCCGTTGAACTGCCCGCGCGCAGACGCGTCTCTGGACACCTCACACGTCGGTCTAGCTCAGAAAAACGGAAAAAACTTTTGCTAACTCGTTGCGAAAATTCTAACTTAGTGATACAGTGAGCCTCATACAATACGAAATCTTGAATACTAAAAGGCCGATTTGTTCGCGGTTTTCGACGATATCCTTCGTAATTAGGCTACCGCCCACCGTTTTAGCTGTCAGAATCCATTTTTCTTCATGGGAAGTAGGCGAATGTGCTAGGTAGTTGAAGTTTTCGTTATTTTTTTATAACGATAAATAATGTAAATTTGCTTAATATTCTTACTATCTACTCAGTTTATTTTCATATAATTAAGTACTTATCCACCGCACCTTCCGGGTGGACTGCGATCCTCGATCGGTTCTGCCTGCTGGGGGGCCCAAATAGCGTAATTTCTACATAACTTTAATATTTTGTACTGGACCCATCCTCGAATACGTCGCCGTTGAACTGCCCGCGCGCAGACGCGTCTCTGGACACCTCACACGTCGGTCTAGCTCAGAAAAACGGAAAAAACTTTTGCTAACTCGTTGCGAAAATTCTAACTTAGTGATACAGTGAGCCTCATACAATACGAAATCTTGAATACTAAAAGGCCGATTTGTTCGCGGTTTTCGACGATATCCTTCGTAATTAGGCTACCGCCCACCGTTTTAGCTGTCAGAATCCATTTTTCTTCATGGGAAGTAGGCGAATGTGCTAGGTAGTTGAAGTTTTCGTTATTTTTTTATAACGATAAATAATGTAAATTTGCTTAATATTCTTACTATCTACTCAGTTTATTTTCATATAATTAAGTACTTATCCACCGCACCTTCCGGGTGGACTGCGATCCTCGATCGGTTCTGCCTGCTGGGGGGCCCAAATAGCGTAATTTCTACATAACTTTAATATTTTGTACTGGACCCATCCTCGAATACGTCGCCGTTGAACTGCCCGCGCGCAGACGCGTCTCTGGACACCTCACACGTCGGTCTAGCTCAGAAAAACGGAAAAAACTTTTGCTAACTCGTTGCGAAAATTCTAACTTAGTGATACAGTGAGCCTCATACAATACGAAATCTTGAATACTAAAAGGCCGATTTGTTCGCGGTTTTCGACGACATCCTTCGTAATTAGGCTACCGCCCACCGTTTTAGCTGTCAGAATCCATTTTTCTTCATGGGAAGTAGGCGAATGTGCTAGGTAGTTGAAGTTTTCGTTATTTTTTTATAACGATAAATAATGTAAATTTGCTTAATATTCTTACTATCTACTCAGTTTATTTTCATATAATTAAGTACTTATCCACCGCACCTTCCGGGTGGACTGCGATCCTCGATCGGTTCTGCCTGCTGGGGGGCCCAAATAGCGTAATTTCTACATAACTTTAATATTTTGTACTGGACCCATCCTCATATACGTCGCCGTTGAACTGCCCGCGCGCAGACGCGTCTCTGGACACCTCACACGTCGGTCTAGCTCAGAAAAACGGAAAAAACTTTTGCTAACTCGTTGCGAAAATTCTAACTTAGTGATACAGTGAGCCTCATACAATACGAAATCTTGAATACTAAAAGGCCGATTTGTTCGCGGTTTTCGACGATATCCTTCGTAGTTAGGCTACCGCCCGCCGTTTTAGCTGTCAGAATCCATTTTTCTTCATGGGAAGTAGGCGAATGTGCTAGGTAGTTGAAGTTTTCGTTATTTTTTTATAACGATAAATAATGTAAATTTGCCTAATATTCTTACTATCTACTCAGTTTATTTTCATATAATTAAGTACTTATCCACCGCACCTTCCGGGTGGACTGCGATCCTCGATCGGTTCTGCCTGCTGGGGGGCCCAAATAGCGTAATTTCTACATAACTTTAATATTTTGTACTGGACCCATCCTCGAATACGTCGCCGTTGAACTGCCCGCGCGCAGACGCGTCTCTGGACACCTCACACGTCGGTCTAGCTCAGAAAAACGGAAAAAACTTTTGCTAACTCGTTGCGAAAATTCTAACTTAGTGATACAGTGAGCCTCATACAATACGAAATCTTGAATACTAAAAGGCCGATTTGTTCGCGGTTTTCGACGATATCCTTCGTAATTAGGCTACCGCCCACCGTTTTAGCTGTCAGAATCCATTTTTCTTCATGGGAAGTAGGCGAATGTGCTAGGTAGTTGAAGTTTTCGTTATTTTTTTATAACGATAAATAATGTAAATTTGCTTAATATTCTTACTATCTACTCAGTTTATTTTCATATAATTAAGTACTTATCCACCGCACCTTCCGGGTGGACTGCGATCCTCGATCGGTTCTGCCTGCTGGGGGGCCCAAATAGCGTAATTTCTACATAACTTTAATATTTTGTACTGGACCCATCCTCGAATACGTCGCCGTTGAACTGCCCGCGCGCAGACGCGTCTCTGGACACCTCACACGTCGGTCTAGCTCAGAAAAACGGAAAAAACTTTTGCTAACTCGTTGCGAAAATTCTAACTTAGTGATACAGTGAGCCTCATACAATACGAAATCTTGAATACTAAAAGGCCGATTTGTTCGCGGTTTTCGACGATATCCTTCGTAATTAGGCTACCGCCCACCGTTTTAGCTGTCAGAATCCATTTTTCTTCATGGGAAGTAGGCGAATGTGCTAGGTAGTTGAAGTTTTCGTTATTTTTTTATAACGATAAATAATGTAAATTTGCTTAATATTCTTACTATCTACTCAGTTTATTTTCATATAATTAAGTACTTATCCACCGCACCTTCCGGGTGGACTGCGATCCTCGATCGGTTCTGCCTGCTGGGGGGCCCAAATAGCGTAATTTCTACATAACTTTAATATTTTGTACTGGACCCATCCTCGAATACGTCGCCGTTGAACTGCCCGCGCGCAGACGCGTCTCTGGACACCTCACACGTCGGTCTAGCTCAGAAAAATGGAAAAAACTTTTGCTAACTCGTTGCGAAAATTCTAACTTAGTGATACAGTGAGCCTCATACAATACGAAATCTTGAATACTAAAAGGCCGATTTGTTCGCGGTTTTCGACGATATCCTTCGTAATTAGGCTACCGCCCACCGTTTTAGCTGTCAGAATCCATTTTTCTTCATGGGAAGTAGGCGAATGTGCTAGGTAGTTGAAGTTTTCGTTATTTTTTTATAACGATAAATAATGTAAATTTGCTTAATATTCTTACTATCTACTCAGTTTATTTTCATATAATTAAGTACTTATCCACCGCACCTTCCGGGTGGACTGCGATCCTCGATCGGTTCTGCCTGCTGGGGGGCCCAAATAGCGTAATTTCTACATAACTTTAATATTTTGTACTGGACCCATCCTCGAATACGTCGCCGTTGAACTGCCCGCGCGCAGACGCGTCTCTGGACACCTCACACGTCGGTCTAGCTCAGAAAAACGGAAAAAACTTTTGCTAACTCGTTGCGAAAATTCTAACTTAGTGATACAGTGAGCCTCATACAATACGAAATCTTGAATACTAAAAGGCCGATTTGTTCGCGGTTTTCGACGATATCCTTCGTAATTAGGCTACCGCCCACCGTTTTAGCTGTCAGAATCCATTTTTCTTCATGGGAAGTAGGCGAATGTGCTAGGTAGTTGAAGTTTTCGTTATTTTTTTATAACGATAAATAATGTAAATTTGCTTAATATTCTTACTATCTACTCAGTTTATTTTCATATAATTAAGTACTTATCCACCGCACCTTCCGGGTGGACTGCGATCCTCGATCGGTTCTGCCTGCTGGGGGGCCCAAATAGCGTAATTTCTACATAACTTTAATATTTTGTACTGGACCCATCCTCGAATACGTCGCCGTTGAACTGCCCGCGCGCAGACGCGTCTCTGGACACCTCACACGTCGGTCTAGCTCAGAAAAACGGAAAAAACTTTTGCTAACTCGTTGCGAAAATTCTAACTTAGTGATACAGTGAGCCTCATACAATACGAAATCTTGAATACTAAAAGGCCGATTTGTTCGCGGTTTTCGACGATATCCTTCGTAGTTAGGCTACCGCCCGCCGTTTTAGCTGTCAGAATCCATTTTTCTTCATGGGAAGTAGGCGAATGTGCTAGGTAGTTGAAGTTTTCGTTATTTTTTTATAACGATAAATAATGTAAATTTGCCTAATATTCTTACTATCTACTCAGTTTATTTTCATATAATTAAGTACTTATCCACCGCACCTTCCGGGTGGACTGCGATCCTCGATCGGTTCTGCCTGCTGGGGGGCCCAAATAGCGTAATTTCTACATAACTTTAATATTTTGTACTGGACCCATCCTCGAATACGTCGCCGTTGAACTGCCCGCGCGCAGACGCGTCTCTGGACACCTCACACGTCGGTCTAGCTCAGAAAAACGGAAAAAACTTTTGCTAACTCGTTGCGAAAATTCTAACTTAGTGATACAGTGAGCCTCATACAATACGAAATCTTGAATACTAAAAGGCCGATTTGTTCGCGGTTTTCGACGATATCCTTCGTAGTTAGGCTACCGCCCACCGTTTTAGCTGTCAGAATCCATTTTTCTTCATGGGAAGTAGGCGAATGTGCTAGGTAGTTGAAGTTTTCGTTATTTTTTTATAACGATAAATAATGTAAATTTGCCTAATATTCTTACTATCTACTCAGTTTATTTTCATATAATTAAGTACTTATCCACCGCACCTTCCGGGTGGACTGCGATCCTCGATCGGTTCTGCCTGCTGGGGGGCCCAAATAGCGTAATTTCTACATAACTTTAATATTTTGTACTGGACCCATCCTCGAATACGTCGCCGTTGAACTGCCCGCGCGCAGACGCGTCTCTGGACACCTCACACGTCGGTCTAGCTCAGAAAAACGGAAAAAACTTTTGCTAACTCGTTGCGAAAATTCTAACTTAGTGATACAGTGAGCCTCATACAATACGAAATCTTGAATACTAAAAGGCCGATTTGTTCGCGGTTTTCGACGATATCCTTCGTAATTAGGCTACCGCCCACCGTTTTAGCTGTCAGAATCCATTTTTCTTCATGGGAAGTAGGCGAATGTGCTAGGTAGTTGAAGTTTTCGTTATTTTTTTATAACGATAAATAATGTAAATTTGCTTAATATTCTTACTATCTACTCAGTTTATTTTCATATAATTAAGTACTTATCCACCGCACCTTCCGGGTGGACTGCGATCCTCGATCGGTTCTGCCTGCTGGGGGGCCCAAATAGCGTAATTTCTACATAACTTTAATATTTTGTACTGGACCCATCCTCGAATACGTCGCCGTTGAACTGCCCGCGCGCAGACGCGTCTCTGGACACCTCACACGTCGGTCTAGCTCAGAAAAACGGAAAAAACTTTTGCTAACTCGTTGCGAAAATTCTAACTTAGTGATACAGTGAGCCTCATACAATACGAAATCTTGAATACTAAAAGGCCGATTTGTTCGCGGTTTTCGACGATATCCTTCGTAATTAGGCTACCGCCCACCGTTTTAGCTGTCAGAATCCATTTTTCTTCATGGGAAGTAGGCGAATGTGCTAGGTAGTTGAAGTTTTCGTTATTTTTTTATAACGATAAATAATGTAAATTTGCTTAATATTCTTACTATCTACTCAGTTTATTTTCATATAATTAAGTACTTATCCACCGCACCTTCCGGGTGGACTGCGATCCTCGATCGGTTCTGCCTGCTGGGGGGCCCAAATAGCGTAATTTCTACATAACTTTAATATTTTGTACTGGACCCATCCTCGAATACGTCGCCGTTGAACTGCCCGCGCGCAGACGCGTCTCTGGACACCTCACACGTCGGTCTAGCTCAGAAAAACGGAAAAAACTTTTGCTAACTCGTTGCGAAAATTCTAACTTAGTGATACAGTGAGCCTCATACAATACGAAATCTTGAATACTAAAAGGCCGATTTGTTCGCGGTTTTCGACGATATCCTTCGTAATTAGGCTACCGCCCACCGTTTTAGCTGTCAGAATCCATTTTTCTTCATGGGAAGTAGGCGAATGTGCTAGGTAGTTGAAGTTTTCGTTATTTTTTTATAACGATAAATAATGTAAATTTGCTTAATATTCTTACTATCTACTCAGTTTATTTTCATATAATTAAGTACTTATCCACCGCACCTTCCGGGTGGACTGCGATCCTCGATCGGTTCTGCCTGCTGGGGGGCCCAAATAGCGTAATTTCTACATAACTTTAATATTTTGTACTGGACCCATCCTCGAATACGTCGCCGTTGAACTGCTCGCGCGCAGACGCGTCTCTGGACACCTCACACGTCGGTCTAGCTCAGAAAAACGGAAAAAACTTTTGCTAACTCGTTGCGAAAATTCTAACTTAGTGATACAGTGAGCCTCATACAATACGAAATCTTGAATACTAAAAGGCCGATTTGTTCGCGGTTTTCGACGATATCCTTCGTAATTAGGCTACCGCCCACCGTTTTAGCTGTCAGAATCCATTTTTCTTCATGGGAAGTAGGCGAATGTGCTAGGTAGTTGAAGTTTTCGTTATTTTTTTATAACGATAAATAATGTAAATTTGCTTAATATTCTTACTATCTACTAAGTTTATTTTCATATAATTAAGTACTTATCCACCGCACCTTCCGGGTGGACTGCGATCCTCGATCGGTTCTGCCTGCTGGGGGGCCCAATTAGCGTAATTTCTACATAACTTTAATATTTTGTACTGGACCCATCCTCGAATACGTCGCCGTTGAACTGCCCGCGCGCAGACGCGTCTCTGGACACCTCACACGTCGGTCTAGCTCAGAAAAACGGAAAAAACTTTTGCTAACTCGTTGCGAAAATTCTAACTTAGTGATACAGTGAGCCTCATACAATACGAAATCTTGAATACTAAAAGGCCGATTTGTTCGCGGTTTTCGACGATATCCTTCGTAATTAGGCTACCGCCCACCGTTTTAGCTGTCAGAATCCATTTTTCTTCATGGGAAGTAGGCGAATGTGCTAGGTAGTTGAAGTTTTCGTTATTTTTTTATAACGATAAATAATGTAAATTTGCTTAATATTCTTACTATCTACTCAGTTTATTTTCATATAATTAAGTACTTATCCACCGCACCTTCCGGGTGGACTGCGATCCTCGATCGGTTCTGCCTGCTGGGGGGCCCAAATAGCGTAATTTCTACATAACTTTAATATTTTGTACTGGACCCATCCTCGAATACGTCGCCGTTGAACTGCCCGCGCGCAGACGCGTCTCTGGACACCTCACACGTCGGTCTAGCTCAGAAAAACGGAAAAAACTTTTGCTAACTCGTTGCGAAAATTCTAACTTAGTGATACAGTGAGCCTCATACAATACGAAATCTTGAATACTAAAAGGCCGATTTGTTCGCGGTTTTCGACGATATCCTTCGTAGTTAGGCTACCGCCCACCGTTTTAGCTGTCAGAATCCATTTTTCTTCATGGGAAGTAGGCGAATGTGCTAGGTAGTTGAAGTTTTCGTTATTTTTTTATAACGATAAATAATGTAAATTTGCCTAATATTCTTACTATCTACTCAGTTTATTTTCATATAATTAAGTACTTATCCACCGCACCTTCCGGGTGGACTGCGATCCTCGATCGGTTCTGCCTGCTGGGGGGCCCAAATAGCGTAATTTCTACATAACTTTAATATTTTGTACTGGACCCATCCTCGAATACGTCGCCGTTGAACTGCCCGCGCGCAGACGCGTCTCTGGACACCTCACACGTCGGTCTAGCTCAGAAAAACGGAAAAAACTTTTGCTAACTCGTTGCGAAAATTCTAACTTAGTGATACAGTGAGCCTCATACAATACGAAATCTTGAATACTAAAAGGCCGATTTGTTCGCGGTTTTCAACGATATCCTTCGTAATTAGGCTACCGCCCACCGTTTTAGCTGTCAGAATCCATTTTTCTTCATGGGAAGTAGGCGAATGTGCTAGGTAGTTGAAGTTTTCGTTATTTTTTTATAACGATAAATAATGTAAATTTACTTAATATTCTTACTATCTACTCAGTTTATTTTCATATAATTAAGTACTTATCCACCGCACCTTCCGGGTGGACTGCGATCCTCGATCGGTTCTGCCTGCTGGGGGGCCCAAATAGCGTAATTTCTACATAACTTTAATATTTTGTACTGGACCCATCCTCGAATACGTCGCCGTTGAACTGCCCGCGCGCAGACGCGTCTCTGGACACCTCACACGTCGGTCTAGCTCAGAAAAACGGAAAAAACTTTTGCTAACTCGTTGCGAAAATTCTAACTTAGTGATACAGTGAGCCTCATACAATACGAAATCTTGAATACTAAAAGGCCGATTTGTTCGCGGTTTTCGACGATATCCTTCGTAATTAGGCTACCGCCCACCGTTTTAGCTGTCAGAATCCATTTTTCTTCATGGGAAGTAGGCGAATGTGCTAGGTAGTTGAAGTTTTCGTTATTTTTTTATAACGATAAATAATGTAAATTTGCTTAATATTCTTACTATCTACTCAGTTTATTTTCATATAATTAAGTACTTATCCACCGCACCTTCCGGGTGGACTGCGATCCTCGATCGGTTCTGCCTGCTGGGGGGCCCAAATAGCGTAATTTCTACATAACTTTAATATTTTGTACTGGACCCATCCTCGAATACGTCGCCGTTGAACTGCCCGCGCGCAGACGCGTCTCTGGACACCTCACACGTCGGTCTAGCTCAGAAAAACGGAAAAAACTTTTGCTAACTCGTTGCGAAAATTCTAACTTAGTGATACAGTGAGCCTCATACAATACGAAATCTTGAATACTAAAAGGCCGATTTGTTCGCGGTTTTCGACGATATCCTTCGTAATTAGGCTACCGCCCACCGTTTTAGCTGTCAGAATCCATTTTTCTTCATGGGAAGTAGGCGAATGTGCCAGGTAGTTGAAGTTTTCGTTATTTTTTTATAACGATAAATAATGTAAATTTGCTTAATATTCTTACTATCTACTCAGTTTATTTTCATATAATTAAGTACTTATCCACCGCACCTTCCGGGTGGACTGCGATCCTCGATCGGTTCTGCCTGCTGGGGGGCCCAAATAGCGTAATTTCTACATAACTTTAATATTTTGTACTGGACCCATCCTCGAATACGTCGCCGTTGAACTGCCCGCGCGCAGACGCGTCTCTGGACACCTCACACGTCGGTCTAGCTCAGAAAAACGGAAAAAACTTTTGCTAACTCGTTGCGAAAATTCTAACTTAGTGATACAGTGAGCCTCATACAATACGAAATCTTGAATACTAAAAGGCCGATTTGTTCGCGGTTTTCGACGATATCCTTCGTAATTAGGCTACCGCCCACCGTTTTAGCTGTCAGAATCCATTTTTCTTCATGGGAAGTAGGCGAATGTGCTAGGTAGTTGAAGTTTTCGTTATTTTTTTATAACGATAAATAATGTAAATTTGCTTAATATTCTTACTATCTACTCAGTTTATTTTCATATAATTAAGTACTTATCCACCGCACCTTCCGGGTGGACTGCGATCCTCGATCGGTTCTGCCTGCTGGGGGGCCCAATTAGCGTAATTTCTACATAACTTTAATATTTTGTACTGGACCCATCCTCGAGTACGTCGCCGTTGAACTGCCCGCGCGCAGACGCGTCTCTGGACACCTCACACGTCGGTCTAGCTCAGAAAAACGGAAAAAACTTTTGCTAACTCGTTGCGAAAATTCTAACTTAGTGATACAGTGAGCCTCATACAATACGAAATCTTGAATACTAAAAGGCCGATTTGTTCGCGGTTTTCGACGATATCCTTCGTAATTAGGCTACCGCCCACCGTTTTAGCTGTCAGAATCCATTTTTCTTCATGGGAAGTAGGCGAATGTGCTAGGTAGTTGAAGTTTTCGTTATTTTTTTATAACGATAAATAATGTAAATTTGCTTAATATTCTTACTATCTACTCAGTTTATTTTCATATAATTAAGTACTTATCCACCGCACCTTCCGGGTGGACTGCGATCCTCGATCGGTTCTGCCTGCTGGGGGGCCCAAATAGCGTAATTTCTACATAACTTTAATATTTTGTACTGGACCCATCCTCGAATACGTCGCCGTTGAACTGCCCGCGCGCAGACGCGTCTCTGGACACCTCACACGTCGGTCTAGCTCAGAAAAACGGAAAAAACTTTTGCTAACTCGTTGCGAAAATTCTAACTTAGTGATACAGTGAGCCTCATACAATACGAAATCTTGAATACTAAAAGGCCGATTTGTTCGCGGTTTTCGACGATATCCTTCGTAATTAGGCTACCGCCCACCGTTTTAGCTGTCAGAATCCATTTTTCTTCATGGGAAGTAGGCGAATGTGCTAGGTAGTTGAAGTTTTCGTTATTTTTTTATAACGATAAATAATGTAAATTTGCTTAATATTCTTACTATCTACTCAGTTTATTTTCATATAATTAAGTACTTATCCACCGCACCTTCCGGGTGGACTGCGATCCTCGATCGGTTCTGCCTGCTGGGGGGCCCAAATAGCGTAATTTCTACATAACTTTAATATTTTGTACTGGACCCATCCTCGAATACGTCGCCGTTGAACTGCCCGCGCGCAGACGCGTCTCTGGACACCTCACACGTCGGTCTAGCTCAGAAAAACGGAAAAAACTTTTGCTAACTCGTTGCGAAAATTCTAACTTAGTGATACAGTGAGCCTCATACAATACGAAATCTTGAATACTAAAAGGCCGATTTGTTCGCGGTTTTCGACGATATCCTTCGTAATTAGGCTACCGCCCACCGTTTTAGCTGTCAGAATCCATTTTTCTTCATGGGAAGTAGGCGAATGTGCTAGGTAGTTGAAGTTTTCGTTATTTTTTTATAACGATAAATAATGTAAATTTGCTTAATATTCTTACTATCTACTCAGTTTATTTTCATATAATTAAGTACTTATCCACCGCACCTTCCGGGTGGACTGCGATCCTCGATCGGTTCTGCCTGCTGGGGGGCCCAAATAGCGTAATTTCTACATAACTTTAATATTTTGTACTGGACCCATCCTCGAATACGTCGCCGTTGAACTGCCCGCGCGCAGACGCGTCTCTGGACACCTCACACGTCGGTCTAGCTCAGAAAAACGGAAAAAACTTTTGCTAACTCGTTGCGAAAATTCTAACTTAGTGATACAGTGAGCCTCATACAATACGAAATCTTGAATACTAAAAGGCCGATTTGTTCGCGGTTTTCGACGATATCCTTCGTAGTTAGGCTACCGCCCACCGTTTTAGCTGTCAGAATCCATTTTTCTTCATGGGAAGTAGGCGAATGTGCTAGGTAGTTGAAGTTTTCGTTATTTTTTTATAACGATAAATAATGTAAATTTGCCTAATATTCTTACTATCTACTCAGTTTATTTTCATATAATTAAGTACTTATCCACCGCACCTTCCGGGTGGACTGCGATCCTCGATCGGTTCTGCCTGCTGGGGGGCCCAAATAGCGTAATTTCTACATAACTTTAATATTTTGTACTGGACCCATCCTCGAATACGTCGCCGTTGAACTGCCCGCGCGCAGACGCGTCTCTGGACACCTCACACGTCGGTCTAGCTCAGAAAAACGGAAAAAACTTTTGCTAACTCGTTGCGAAAATTCTAACTTAGTGATACAGTGAGCCTCATACAATACGAAATCTTGAATACTAAAAGGCCGATTTGTTCGCGGTTTTCGACGATATCCTTCGTAATTAGGCTACCGCCCACCGTTTTAGCTGTCAGAATCCATTTTTCTTCATGGGAAGTAGGCGAATGTGCTAGGTAGTTGAAGTTTTCGTTATTTTTTTATAACGATAAATAATGTAAATTTGCTTAATATTCTTACTATCTACTCAGTTTATTTTCATATAATTAAGTACTTATCCACCGCACCTTCCGGGTGGACTGCGATCCTCGATCGGTTCTGCCTGCTGGGGGGCCCAAATAGCGTAATTTCTACATAACTTTAATATTTTGTACTGGACCCATCCTCGAATACGTCGCCGTTGAACTGCCCGCGCGCAGACGCGTCTCTGGACACCTCACACGTCGGTCTAGCTCAGAAAAACGGAAAAAACTTTTGCTAACTCGTTGCGAAAATTCTAACTTAGTGATACAGTGAGCCTCATACAATACGAAATCTTGAATACTAAAAGGCCGATTTGTTCGCGGTTTTCGACGATATCCTTCGTAATTAGGCTACCGCCCACCGTTTTAGCTGTCAGAATCCATTTTTCTTCATGGGAAGTAGGCGAATGTGCTAGGTAGTTGAAGTTTTCGTTATTTTTTTATAACGATAAATAATGTAAATTTGCTTAATATTCTTACTATCTACTCAGTTTATTTTCATATAATTAAGTACTTATCCACCGCACCTTCCGGGTGGACTGCGATCCTCGATCGGTTCTGCCTGCTGGGGGGCCCAAATAGCGTAATTTCTACATAACTTTAATATTTTGTACTGGACCCATCCTCGAATACGTCGCCGTTGAACTGCCCGCGCGCAGACGCGTCTCTGGACACCTCACACGTCGGTCTAGCTCAGAAAAACGGAAAAAACTTTTGCTAACTCGTTGCGAAAATTCTAACTTAGTGATACAGTGAGCCTCATACAATACGAAATCTTGAATACTAAAAGGCCGATTTGTTCGCGGTTTTCGACGATATCCTTCGTAATTAGGCTACCGCCCACCGTTTTAGCTGTCAGAATCCATTTTTCTTCATGGGAAGTAGGCGAATGTGCTAGGTAGTTGAAGTTTTCGTTATTTTTTTATAACGATAAATAATGTAAATTTGCTTAATATTCTTACTATCTACTCAGTTTATTTTCATATAATTAAGTACTTATCCACCGCACCTTCCGGGTGGACTGCGATCCTCGATCGGTTCTGCCTGCTGGGGGGCCCAAATAGCGTAATTTCTACATAACTTTAATATTTTGTACTGGACCCATCCTCGAATACGTCGCCGTTGAACTGCCCGCGCGCAGACGCGTCTCTGGACACCTCACACGTCGGTCTAGCTCAGAAAAACGGAAAAAACTTTTGCTAACTCGTTGCGAAAATTCTAACTTAGTGATACAGTGAGCCTCATACAATACGAAATCTTGAATACTAAAAGGCCGATTTGTTCGCGGTTTTCGACGATATCCTTCGTAGTTAGGCTACCGCCCGCCGTTTTAGCTGTCAGAATCCATTTTTCTTCATGGGAAGTAGGCGAATGTGCTAGGTAGTTGAAGTTTTCGTTATTTTTTTATAACGATAAATAATGTAAATTTGCCTAATATTCTTACTATCTACTCAGTTTATTTTCATATAATTAAGTACTTATCCACCGCACCTTCCGGGTGGACTGCGATCCTCGATCGGTTCTGCCTGCTGGGGGGCCCAAATAGCGTAATTTCTACATAACTTTAATATTTTGTACTGGACCCATCCTCGAATACGTCGCCGTTGAACTGCCCGCGCGCAGACGCGTCTCTGGACACCTCACACGTCGGTCTAGCTCAGAAAAACGGAAAAAACTTTTGCTAACTCGTTGCGAAAATTCTAACTTAGTGATACAGTGAGCCTCATACAATACGAAATCTTGAATACTAAAAGGCCGATTTGTTCGCGGTTTTCGACGATATCCTTCGTAATTAGGCTACCGCCCACCGTTTTAGCTGTCAGAATCCATTTTTCTTCATGGGAAGTAGGCGAATGTGCTAGGTAGTTGAAGTTTTCGTTATTTTTTTATAACGATAAATAATGTAAATTTGCTTAATATTCTTACTATCTACTCAGTTTATTTTCATATAATTAAGTACTTATCCACCGCACCTTCCGGGTGGACTGCGATCCTCGATCGGTTCTGCCTGCTGGGGGGCCCAAATAGCGTAATTTCTACATAACTTTAATATTTTGTACTGGACCCATCCTCGAATACGTCGCCGTTGAACTGCCCGCGCGCAGACGCGTCTCTGGACACCTCACACGTCGGTCTAGCTCAGAAAAACGGAAAAAACTTTTGCTAACTCGTTGCGAAAATTCTAACTTAGTGATACAGTGAGCCTCATACAATACGAAATCTTGAATACTAAAAGGCCGATTTGTTCGCGGTTTTCGACGATATCCTTCGTAATTAGGCTACCGCCCACCGTTTTAGCTGTCAGAATCCATTTTTCTTCATGGGAAGTAGGCGAATGTGCTAGGTAGTTGAAGTTTTCGTTATTTTTTTATAACGATAAATAATGTAAATTTGCTTAATATTCTTACTATCTACTCAGTTTATTTTCATATAATTAAGTACTTATCCACCGCACCTTCCGGGTGGACTGCGATCCTCGATCGGTTCTGCCTGCTGGGGGGCCCAAATAGCGTAATTTCTACATAACTTTAATATTTTGTACTGGACCCATCCTCGAATACGTCGCCGTTGAACTGCCCGCGCGCAGACGCGTCTCTGGACACCTCACACGTCGGTCTAGCTCAGAAAAACGGAAAAAACTTTTGCTAACTCGTTGCGAAAATTCTAACTTAGTGATACAGTGAGCCTCATACAATACGAAATCTTGAATACTAAAAGGCCGATTTGTTCGCGGTTTTCGACGATATCCTTCGTAATTAGGCTACCGCCCACCGTTTTAGCTGTCAGAATCCATTTTTCTTCATGGGAAGTAGGCGAATGTGCTAGGTAGTTGAAGTTTTCGTTATTTTTTTATAACGATAAATAATGTAAATTTGCTTAATATTCTTACTATCTACTCAGTTTATTTTCATATAATTAAGTACTTATCCACCGCACCTTCCGGGTGGACTGCGATCCTCGATCGGTTCTGCCTGCTGGGGGGCCCAAATAGCGTAATTTCTACATAACTTTAATATTTTGTACTGGACCCATCCTCGAATACGTCGCCGTTGAACTGCCCGCGCGCAGACGCGTCTCTGGACACCTCACACGTCGGTCTAGCTCAGAAAAACGGAAAAAACTTTTGCTAACTCGTTGCGAAAATTCTAACTTAGTGATACAGTGAGCCTCATACAATACGAAATCTTGAATACTAAAAGGCCGATTTGTTCGCGGTTTTCGACGATATCCTTCGTAATTAGGCTACCGCCCACCGTTTTAGCTGTCAGAATCCATTTTTCTTCATGGGAAGTAGGCGAATGTGCTAGGTAGTTGAAGTTTTCGTTATTTTTTTATAACGATAAATAATGTAAATTTGCTTAATATTCTTACTATCTACTCAGTTTATTTTCATATAATTAAGTACTTATCCACCGCACCTTCCGGGTGGACTGCGATCCTCGATCGGTTCTGCCTGCTGGGGGGCCCAAATAGCGTAATTTCTACATAACTTTAATATTTTGTACTGGACCCATCCTCGAATACGTCGCCGTTGAACTGCCCGCGCGCAGACGCGTCTCTGGACACCTCACACGTCGGTCTAGCTCAGAAAAACGGAAAAAACTTTTGCTAACTCGTTGCGAAAATTCTAACTTAGTGATACAGTGAGCCTCATACAATACGAAATCTTGAATACTAAAAGGCCGATTTGTTCGCGGTTTTCGACGATATCCTTCGTAATTAGGCTACCGCCCACCGTTTTAGCTGTCAGAATCCATTTTTCTTCATGGGAAGTAGGCGAATGTGCTAGGTAGTTGAAGTTTTCGTTATTTTTTTATAACGATAAATAATGTAAATTTGCTTAATATTCTTACTATCTACTCAGTTTATTTTCATATAATTAAGTACTTATCCACCGCACCTTCCGGGTGGACTGCGATCCTCGATCGGTTCTGCCTGCTGGGGGGCCCAAATAGCGTAATTTCTACATAACTTTAATATTTTGTACTGGACCCATCCTCGAATACGTCGCCGTTGAACTGCCCGCGCGCAGACGCGTCTCTGGACACCTCACACGTCGGTCTAGCTCAGAAAAACGGAAAAAACTTTTGCTAACTCGTTGCGAAAATTCTAACTTAGTGATACAGTGAGCCTCATACAATACGAAATCTTGAATACTAAAAGGCCGATTTGTTCGCGGTTTTCGACGATATCCTTCGTAGTTAGGCTACCGCCCGCCGTTTTAGCTGTCAGAATCCATTTTTCTTCATGGGAAGTAGGCGAATGTGCTAGGTAGTTGAAGTTTTCGTTATTTTTTTATAACGATAAATAATGTAAATTTGCCTAATATTCTTACTATCTACTCAGTTTATTTTCATATAATTAAGTACTTATCCACCGCACCTTCCGGGTGGACTGCGATCCTCGATCGGTTCTGCCTGCTGGGGGGCCCAAATAGCGTAATTTCTACATAACTTTAATATTTTGTACTGGACCCATCCTCGAATACGTCGCCGTTGAACTGCCCGCGCGCAGACGCGTCTCTGGACACCTCACACGTCGGTCTAGCTCAGAAAAACGGAAAAAACTTTTGCTAACTCGTTGCGAAAATTCTAACTTAGTGATACAGTGAGCCTCATACAATACGAAATCTTGAATACTAAAAGGCCGATTTGTTCGCGGTTTTCGACGATATCCTTCGTAATTAGGCTACCGCCCACCGTTTTAGCTGTCAGAATCCATTTTTCTTCATGGGAAGTAGGCGAATGTGCTAGGTAGTTGAAGTTTTCATTATTTTTTTATAACGATAAATAATGTAAATTTGCTTAATATTCTTACTATCTACTCAGTTTATTTTCATATAATTAAGTACTTATCCACCGCACCTTCCGGGTGGACTGCGATCCTCGATCGGTTCTGCCTGCTGGGGGGCCCAAATAGCGTAATTTCTACATAACTTTAATATTTTGTACTGGACCCATCCTCGAATACGTCGCCGTTGAACTGCCTGCGCGCAGACGCGTCTCTGGACACCTCACACGTCGGTCTAGCTCAGAAAAACGGAAAAAACTTTTGCTAACTCGTTGCGAAAATTCTAACTTAGTGATACAGTGAGCCTCATACAATACGAAATCTTGAATACTAAAAGGCCGATTTGTTCGCGGTTTTCGACGATATCCTTCGTAATTAGGCTACCGCCCACCGTTTTAGCTGTCAGAATCCATTTTTCTTCATGGGAAGTAGGCGAATGTGCTAGGTAGTTGAAGTTTTCGTTATTTTTTTATAACGATAAATAATGTAAATTTGCTTAATATTCTTACTATCTACTCAGTTTATTTTCATATAATTAAGTACTTATCCACCGCACCTTCCGGGTGGACTGCGATCCTCGATCGGTTCTGCCTGCTGGGGGGCCCAAATAGCGTAATTTCTACATAACTTTAATATTTTGTACTGGACCCATCCTCGAATACGTCGCCGTTGAACTGCCCGCGCGCAGACGCGTCTCTGGACACCTCACACGTCGGTCTAGCTCAGAAAAACGGAAAAAACTTTTGCTAACTCGTTGCGAAAATTCTAACTTAGTGATACAGTGAGCCTCATACAATACGAAATCTTGAATACTAAAAGGCCGATTTGTTCGCGGTTTTCGACGATATCCTTCGTAATTAGGCTACCGCCCACCGTTTTAGCTGTCAGAATCCATTTTTCTTCATGGGAAGTAGGCGAATGTGCTAGGTAGTTGAAGTTTTCGTTATTTTTTTATAACGATAAATAATGTAAATTTGCTTAATATTCTTACTATCTACTCAGTTTATTTTCATATAATTAAGTACTTATCCACCGCACCTTCCGGGTGGACTGCGATCCTCGATCGGTTCTGCCTGCTGGGGGGCCCAAATAGCGTAATTTCTACATAACTTTAATATTTTGTACTGGACCCATCCTCGAATACGTCGCCGTTGAACTGCCCGCGCGCAGACGCGTCTCTGGACACCTCACACGTCGGTCTAGCTCAGAAAAACGGAAAAAACTTTTGCTAACTCGTTGCGAAAATTCTAACTTAGTGATACAGTGAGCCTCATACAATACGAAATCTTGAATACTAAAAGGCCGATTTGTTCGCGGTTTTCGACGATATCCTTCGTAATTAGGCTACCGCCCACCGTTTTAGCTGTCAGAATCCATTTTTCTTCATGGGAAGTAGGCGAATGTGCTAGGTAGTTGAAGTTTTCGTTATTTTTTTATAACGATAAATAATGTAAATTTGCTTAATATTCTTACTATCTACTCAGTTTATTTTCATATAATTAAGTACTTATCCACCGCACCTTCCGGGTGGACTGCGATCCTCGATCGGTTCTGCCTGCTGGGGGGCCCAAATAGCGTAATTTCTACATAACTTTAATATTTTGTACTGGACCCATCCTCGAATACGTCGCCGTTGAACTGCCCGCGCGCAGACGCGTCTCTGGACACCTCACACGTTGGTCTAGCTCAGAAAAACGGAAAAAACTTTTGCTAACTCGTTGCGAAAATTCTAACTTAGTGATACAGTGAGCCTCATACAATACGAAATCTTGAATACTAAAAGGCCGATTTGTTCGCGGTTTTCGACGATATCCTTCGTAGTTAGGCTACCGCCCACCGTTTTAGCTGTCAGAATCCATTTTTCTTCATGGGAAGTAGGCGAATGTGCTAGGTAGTTGAAGTTTTCGTTATTTTTTTATAACGATAAATAATGTAAATTTGCCTAATATTCTTACTATCTACTCAGTTTATTTTCATATAATTAAGTACTTATCCACCGCACCTTCCGGGTGGACTGCGATCCTCGATCGGTTCTGCCTGCTGGGGGGCCCAAATAGCGTAATTTCTACATAACTTTAATATTTTGTACTGGACCCATCCTCGAATACGTCGCCGTTGAACTGCCCGCGCGCAGACGCGTCTCTGGACACCTCACACGTCGGTCTAGCTCAGAAAAACGGAAAAAACTTTTGCTAACTCGTTGCGAAAATTCTAACTTAGTGATACAGTGAGCCTCATACAATACGAAATCTTGAATACTAAAAGGCCGATTTGTTCGCGGTTTTCGACGATATCCTTCGTAATTAGGCTACCGCCCACCGTTTTAGCTGTCAGAATCCATTTTTCTTCATGGGAAGTAGGCGAATGTGCTAGGTAGTTGAAGTTTTCGTTATTTTTTTATAACGATAAATAATGTAAATTTGCTTAATATTCTTACTATCTACTCAGTTTATTTTCATATAATTAAGTACTTATCCACCGCACCTTCCGGGTGGACTGCGATCCTCGATCGGTTCTGCCTGCTGGGGGGCCCAAATAGCGTAATTTCTACATAACTTTAATATTTTGTACTGGACCCATCCTCGAATACGTCGCCGTTGAACTGCCCGCGCGCAGACGCGTCTCTGGACACCTCACACGTCGGTCTAGCTCAGAAAAACGGAAAAAACTTTTGCTAACTCGTTGCGAAAATTCTAACTTAGTGATACAGTGAGCCTCATACAATACGAAATCTTGAATACTAAAAGGCCGATTTGTTCGCGGTTTTCGACGATATCCTTCGTAATTAGGCTACCGCCCACCGTTTTAGCTGTCAGAATCCATTTTTCTTCATGGGAAGTAGGCGAATGTGCTAGGTAGTTGAAGTTTTCGTTATTTTTTTATAACGATAAATAATGTAAATTTGCTTAATATTCTTACTATCTACTCAGTTTATTTTCATATAATTAAGTACTTATCCACCGCACCTTCCGGGTGGACTGCGATCCTCGATCGGTTCTGCCTGCTGGGGGGCCCAAATAGCGTAATTTCTACATAACTTTAATATTTTGTACTGGACCCATCCTCGAATACGTCGCCGTTGAACTGCCCGCGCGCAGACGCGTCTCTGGACACCTCACACGTCGGTCTAGCTCAGAAAAACGGAAAAAACTTTTGCTAACTCGTTGCGAAAATTCTAACTTAGTGATACAGTGAGCCTCATACAATACGAAATCTTGAATACTAAAAGGCCGATTTGTTCGCGGTTTTCGACGATATCCTTCGTAATTAGGCTACCGCCCACCGTTTTAGCTGTCAGAATCCATTTTTCTTCATGGGAAGTAGGCGAATGTGCTAGGTAGTTGAAGTTTTCGTTATTTTTTTATAACGATAAATAATGTAAATTTGCTTAATATTCTTACTATCTACTCAGTTTATTTTCATATAATTAAGTACTTATCCACCGCACCTTCCGGGTGGACTGCGATCCTCGATCGGTTCTGCCTGCTGGGGGGCCCAAATAGCGTAATTTCTACATAACTTTAATATTTTGTACTGGACCCATCCTCGAATACGTCGCCGTTGAACTGCCCGCGCGCAGACGCGTCTCTGGACACCTCACACGTCGGTCTAGCTCAGAAAAACGGAAAAAACTTTTGCTAACTCGTTGCGAAAATTCTAACTTAGTGATACAGTGAGCCTCATACAATACGAAATCTTGAATACTAAAAGGCCGATTTGTTCGCGGTTTTCGACGATATCCTTCGTAATTAGGCTACCGCCCACCGTTTTAGCTGTCAGAATCCATTTTTCTTCATGGGAAGTAGGCGAATGTGCTAGGTAGTTGAAGTTTTCGTTATTTTTTTATAACGATAAATAATGTAAATTTGCTTAATATTCTTACTATCTACTCAGTTTATTTTCATATAATTAAGTACTTATCCACCGCACCTTCCGGGTGGACTGCGATCCTCGATCGGTTCTGCCTGCTGGGGGGCCCAATTAGCGTAATTTCTACATAACTTTAATATTTTGTACTGGACCCATCCTCGAATACGTCGCCGTTGAACTGCCCGCGCGCAGACGCGTCTCTGGACACCTCACACGTCGGTCTAGCTCAGAAAAACGGAAAAAACTTTTGCTAACTCGTTGCGAAAATTCTAACTTAGTGATACAGTGAGCCTCATACAATACGAAATCTTGAATACTAAAAGGCCGATTTGTTCGCGGTTTTCGACGATATCCTTCGTAATTAGGCTACCGCCCACCGTTTTAGCTGTCAGAATCCATTTTTCTTCATGGGAAGTAGGCGAATGTGCTAGGTAGTTGAAGTTTTCGTTATTTTTTTATAACGATAAATAATGTAAATTTGCTTAATATTCTTACTATCTACTCAGTTTATTTTCATATAATTAAGTACTTATCCACCGCACCTTCCGGGTGGACTGCGATCCTCGATCGGTTCTGCCTGCTGGGGGGCCCAAATAGCGTAATTTCTACATAACTTTAATATTTTGTACTGGACCCATCCTCGAATACGTCGCCGTTGAACTGCCCGCGCGCAGACGCGTCTCTGGACACCTCACACGTCGGTCTAGCTCAGAAAAACGGAAAAAACTTTTGCTAACTCGTTGCGAAAATTCTAACTTAGTGATACAGTGAGCCTCATACAACACGAAATCTTGAATACTAAAAGGACGATTTGTTCGCGGTTTTCGACGATATCCTTCGTAATTAGGCTACCGCCCACCGTTTTAGCTGTCAGAATCCATTTTTCTTCATGGGAAGTAGGCGAATGTGCTAGGTAGTTGAAGTTTTCGTTATTTTTTTATAACGATAAATAATGTAAATTTGCTTAATATTCTTACTATCTACTCAGTTTATTTTCATATAATTAAGTACTTATCCACCGCACCTTCCGGGTGGACTGCGATCCTCGATCGGTTCTGCCTGCTGGGGGGCCCAAATAGCGTAATTTCTACATAACTTTAATATTTTGTACTGGACCCATCCTCGAATACGTCGCCGTTGAACTGCCCGCGCGCAGACGCGTCTCTGGACACCTCACACGTCGGTCTAGCTCAGAAAAATGGAAAAAACTTTTGCTAACTCGTTGCGAAAATTCTAACTTAGTGATACAGTGAGCCTCATACAATACGAAATCTTGAATACTAAAAGGCCGATTTGTTCGCGGTTTTCGACGATATCCTTCGTAATTAGGCTACCGCCCACCGTTTTAGCTGTCAGAATCCATTTTTCTTCATGGGAAGTAGGCGAATGTGCTAGGTAGTTGAAGTTTTCGTTATTTTTTTATAACGATAAATAATGTAAATTTGCTTAATATTCTTACTATCTACTCAGTTTATTTTCATATAATTAAGTACTTATCCACCGCACCTTCCGGGTGGACTGCGATCCTCGATCGGTTCTGCCTGCTGGGGGGCCCAAATAGCGTAATTTCTACATAACTTTAATATTTTGTACTGGACCCATCCTCGAATACGTCGCCGTTGAACTGCCCGCGCGCAGACGCGTCTCTGGACACCTCACACGTCGGTCTAGCTCAGAAAAACGGAAAAAACTTTTGCTAACTCGTTGCGAAAATTCTAACTTAGTGATACAGTGAGCCTCATACAATACGAAATCTTGAATACTAAAAGGCCGATTTGTTCGCGGTTTTCGACGATATCCTTCGTAATTAGGCTACCGCCCACCGTTTTAGCTGTCAGAATCCATTTTTCTTCATGGGAAGTAGGCGAATGTGCTAGGTAGTTGAAGTTTTCGTTATTTTTTTATAACGATAAATAATGTAAATTTGCTTAATATTCTTACTATCTACTCAGTTTATTTTCATATAATTAAGTACTTATCCACCGCACCTTCCGGGTGGACTGCGATCCTCGATCGGTTCTGCCTGCTGGGGGGCCCAAATAGCGTAATTTCTACATAACTTTAATATTTTGTACTGGACCCATCCTCGAATACGTCGCCGTTGAACTGCCCGCGCGCAGACGCGTCTCTGGACACCTCACACGTCGGTCTAGCTCAGAAAAACGGAAAAAACTTTTGCTAACTCGTTGCGAAAATTCTAACTTAGTGATACAGTGAGCCTCATACAATACGAAATCTTGAATACTAAAAGGCCGATTTGTTCGCGGTTTTCGACGATATCCTTCGTAATTAGGCTACCGCCCACCGTTTTAGCTGTCAGAATCCATTTTTCTTCATGGGAAGTAGGCGAATGTGCTAGGTAGTTGAAGTTTTCGTTATTTTTTTATAACGATAAATAATGTAAATTTGCTTAATATTCTTACTATCTACTCAGTTTATTTTCATATAATTAAGTACTTATCCACCGCACCTTCCGGGTGGACTGCGATCCTCGATCGGTTCTGCCTGCTGGGGGGCCCAAATAGCGTAATTTCTACATAACTTTAATATTTTGTACTGGACCCATCCTCGAATACGTCGCCGTTGAACTGCCCGCGCGCAGACGCGTCTCTGGACACCTCACACGTCGGTCTAGCTCAGAAAAACGGAAAAAACTTTTGCTAACTCGTTGCGAAAATTCTAACTTAGTGATACAGTGAGCCTCATACAATACGAAATCTTGAATACTTAAAGGCCGATTTGTTCGCGGTTTTCGACGATATCCTTCGTAATTAGGCTACCGCCCACCGTTTTAGCTGTCAGAATCCATTTTTCTTCATGGGAAGTAGGCGAATGTGCTAGGTAGTTGAAGTTTTCGTTATTTTTTTATAACGATAAATAATGTAAATTTGCTTAATATTCTTACTATCTACTCAGTTTATTTTCATATAATTAAGTACTTATCCACCGCACCTTCCGGGTGGACTGCGATCCTCGATCGGTTCTGCCTGCTGGGGGGCCCAAATAGCGTAATTTCTACATAACTTTAATATTTTGTACTGGACCCATCCTCGAATACGTCGCCGTTGAACTGCCCGCGCGCAGACGCGTCTCTGGACACCTCACACGTCGGTCTAGCTCAGAAAAACGGAAAAAACTTTTGCTAACTCGTTGCGAAAATTCTAACTTAGTGATACAGTGAGCCTCATACAATACGAAATCTTGAATACTAAAAGGCCGATTTGTTCGCGGTTTTCGACGATATCCTTCGTAATTAGGCTACCGCCCACCGTTTTAGCTGTCAGAATCCATTTTTTTTTTTTTTTTTTTTTTTTTTTTTTTTTTCATGGGAAGTAGGCGAATGTGCTAGGTAGTTGAAGTTTTTTTTTTTTTTTTTTTTTTTTTTTTTTTTTTCGTTATTTTTTTTATAACGATAAATAATGTAAATTTGCTTAATATTCTTACTATCTACTCAGTTTTTGGGGTGCTTGGACAGGAAACCTCCTCGTGTGCCCGGGGGTTGGAGTTCCCTTATGGATACGTCCGGGGGGAAGGCCAATCTCCGGGACGGTGCACCCTGGGGTGCGGGCAAATACTCCCCATTGGGTACTTTGTGCCTAAGGGGAGTTTTGCCCGTATGCGAATGTCCTGTCGGAGGAACGCTCCACCGTGTGTCCCTCTGATCTTAGCAGAGGCGCACAGCGGTGGAGTTAGAGCGGGCTCGGTGTGCACTAACCTGCCGCCGGGCAGGCAAGAAGGAATATACCCCTTCTGCCACCGTTAGTCTCGTAGCCCCGAAGATCGTCACGGTCATGTCTCTGACTTTTGACGGGGGTCGAGGGTCTTGGCTTAATCGCCCGGGCCGCGAGGTAGAAAACCTCTATAAAAAATCACCCCAAACCTCCAAGCGGCGGCGCACCGTGAGGGAGGTTGACAGCTTGACTAATGGGTAGCTGAATTAGTCACTAGTGCGAACCACAGAATTTTGTGTCTAGAAAGTTTTTTACTCGTGGGAACTGAAATGGAAAAATATTTAAAAACAAACAAAACCAACCAAGTGGAAGGGAGCGATGCGGGGTCGGAGTCCGACGCTGCATCGAGCGCGAAAGGCTCGCTTGCGAGCTCGGAGCGAGGAGTGGCGGGCGCTGCTGGTGGGAACCGTAAGGTCTCCCAGAAGCGCCCTAAATCAGGGGCAGGACAGGAGTCCTCCTCCGACGGCGGGCTGAGCTCGGCCCGTCGGAAAATATCCAGGCGTGGTGGGCTCCAGGATAGGGGCACCGGCCGAGGACTCCCGACCAAGGAGGCCGGTGCGCCGAGCCGAGCAGACCCAGCCGAGCTCACCCAAGGAGGGAAGAGGCTCGCCACGGAGGGGCACCACTCTGGAGGGACCAGCAGTAGGGCCCCCTCAGAGTCCTCCGGTGGCGAGTCGGACGCTGCCGCCTACTCCGAGGAGATGGGCAGGTTCGCGGAGGTCGTGGCCACGTCCATCAAGGCGGCGACCTTAAAGAGGCTGCAGAGGTCCAAGGACAAGGCCATATCTGCTGCCACGAAAGCCATCGTGGCGGCAGCGAAGGCCTTTCGCTCAGGGCCTCCGGTGGTGGATGGGGTGGCAGAACTGCGGGCGGAGGTCACCCGCGTGACTGCCGCCATGGAGCTCCTCCGAAAGGAGAACGAGGAGCTCCGGGCGGACCTGGCTAGGCTCCGAGGAGCCGGCCCCCAGATGGCGTCGCAGGGGGAAGCGCGGCATGGGCAGGGCGTGCCCCCGCCTGCCGAGGCCCAGGTGCTGGCCCTGGTGCAGCGGGAGCTCGCTGCCTTCCAGAGTAGGTTTTCTGCTCTGGAGGCCGTTGTCCTGCGCCCCCCGCTGGCGGCAAGCCGGCCGGTTTCGGGTCAGCCTAGGGTGGCCTCGGGTCAGCCGAAGGCGAAGGCGGCCGCGGGCCAGCCTAAGGCAGCCTCGGCCCAGCCGAAGGCGGCGTCGTATGCTGCTTCCGCGTCTGCCCCAGCCAAAGGGCCGGGACAGACCAAAGGCCGGCCCAAACAGGCACCTGCGAGAGCCCCCCCAGCGCAGGTGGCGAGAGGGCCGCCAATGCCACCCCCGCCTTCTAAATCTCCCCCTGCCAACGCCGAATGGCAAGTGGTTGGGGAGAAGAAGAAGGCAAGCAAGGCTGCAAGAGCGGCCAGAAATAAAAAGAGGCAGCAGCGGCGTAAAAAGAGCAGCGTCGCGGCTAGGCTCCGCGCCCCGAGGTCCGCAGCTGTAGTGATTACACTACAGCCGGAAGCGGTAAAAAAGGGCGTGTCCTACCGCGATGTGCTCTCCAAGGCGAAGGCAGCGGTGGACCTGACGGAGCTCGGCATCTCCGACGGGCTCCGGGTTAAAGTCACATTGACTGGGGCCCGGATGCTAGAGGTCCCCGGTGCGGCTAGTGGCCCGACCGCTGACGCTCTGGCCGAAAGGCTAAGGGCGTCGTTGGACGCGGAGGAGGCCCGGGTGTCCAGGCCCATCAAGTGCGCTGACATGCGCATCTTGGGCCTGGACGATTGCGTCACGGAGGCGGAGGTGGTGGCCGCCATCGCTAGGGCGGGGGGTTGTCCTGCCGAACAAGTGAGGGCAGGCACCATCCGCCCTGACAATGCGGGGTTGCGAACTGTCACGGTGAGCTGCCCCGTGTCGGCGGCCCAAAAAATCACCGCGGAGGGCCGAAGGCTTCTGGTGGGCTGGGTCTCAGCGCAGGTGAAACTGTTGGAGCCCAGACCTCTGAGGTGCTTCCGATGCCAGATGGGCAACCACGTGTTCGTGGGTTGCACCTCGGAGGTGGACCGCAGCGGTCACTGCTTCCGCTGCGGTCAGCCCGGTCACAAGGCCGGCTCGTGCAATGCCACGCCGCACTGCTATGCATGTGCGGCGGCTGGCAAGCCGGCCGAACACCGGGCTGGGAGTAAGGCCTGCGCTGTAGCCGCCAAGGCCAGAGGCAAGGGTAAGCCCTCCGCCACCGCAGTCACTGCTGTCGCCGCTGCCGCCTCGACCACTGCTGTCGTGGCCGGCACCACCACGGCAGGGCCCTCACAGGGGGCTCAGGAGGGGACTGAAATGGAGTGCCAATAATAGGTACTCCATTGCGCCTCCTCCAAGCGAACATCAACCACTGCGCCTCCGCTCAGGATCTGTTACTCCAGAGCATGGCGCAGTGGTCGATTAACATCGCTGTGGTCGCTGAGCCGTACTTTGTCCCGCCCAGGGATGACTGGGTGGAGGACCTGAGCGGCTCAGTGACCCTCATTTCGTCGGCCGCCGCCGGAACCCCGACCCTCGAGGCCGTCAAGAGGGGACGGGGTTGCGTAGCGGCACGGTTCGGGGAGATTGTAGTTGTGGGAGTATACTTCTCCCCGAGCCGAACTCTCGCCGAGTTCCACAACTCCCTTGCGGAGTTGAGAGTCGTCGTCGTCGGGTTCCGTCCCCTTCCCGTGCTCGTACTCGGGGACTTCAACGCCAAGAATTTGGCTTGGGGTTCCCGGTACACGGACACACGGGGCAGGATGGTGGAGGACTGGGCTCTGGAGACAGGCCTGGTCGTCCTAAATCGGGGTTCTGTACCTACGTGTGTACGGATGCGGGGCGACTCAGTGGTGGACATTTCGTTCGCCAGCCCCGCTCTGTCACCGCAGGTTATTGATTGGCGCGTCATGGAGGGGGTGGAGACGTATTCCGACCATCGGTACATCCGATTTGACGTCTCCGCCCAGACCTCGAGCGCGCCGATCCGGCAGACCCCGAGTGGTCCGCGGTGGGCGCTGAAGAAGCTGGACCGGGAGCTTCTCCTGGAAGCCTCGATCGTGCAGGCCTGGGTGTCACCACCGGACAGGCCTGCTGACACCAACGACGAGGCCGAGTGGTTCCGGGAGGCCATGTCCGAGATCTGTGACGTGGCTATGCCCCGAGTCCAGCCAGGACGGGCTTGGCGCCAGGTGTACTGGTGGTCGCCGCAGCTGACAGCGTTGCGCGAAGCGTGCGTTGCGGCACGACGCCGGTACACCAGGCACCGCAGGCTCCGTATCCGACCTCCGGATACGGAAGCCATTCAGGCGGAGCTATACGAGGGGTACAGAGCGGTGAAGACCGCCCTCCAAGAGGAGATCCTGCGGGCCAGAGGACTGGCCCGCAAAGAGTCGCTGGAGACTCTGAACAGGGACCCATGGGGACGGCCCTACAAGGCCGTCCGGGAGAAACTCCGCCCATGGGCTCCTCCGCTGACTCAGAGTCTCCGGCCCCAACTCGTGGAGGGCGTGGTGAGCGCTCTGTTCCCTTCTCGAGGGGAACATAGTCCCCCACCCATGGCTCCGCCTACTGCGGTGCCCGATGCGGACCACACCACTGATGACGACGACGGTGCTCCAGAAGTGACCGAGGTAGAGATGAGGGTGGCGGTACGAAGGCTTAATGCCAAGAATACCGCCCCAGGACCCGACGGCTTGCCTGGCAAAGCATGGGTCCTGGCCTCAGAGGCTCTCGGGCCTCGACTCAGGGGGCTCCTTAGCGCATGCTTGGAGAGGGGCCAGTTCCCACTTCGTTGGAAGACGGGGAAACTGGTCCTCATTAAGAAGCCTGGGCGCCCAGCGGACTCTCCGTCCGCTTACCGGCCCATCGTGCTGCTCGACGAGGTGGGCAAGCTCTTTGAAAGAGTGATTGCAGACCGCCTCGTCGGGTGGCTGGTGCGAGAGGGGCCGGACTTGTCGGACGGCCAGTACGGCTTCCGCAAGGGGCGCTCAACGGTGGACGCCATCATGCGCGTGCGAGCCCTCACGACGGGGGATGCAGTGGCCCGGGGTGGGGTCGTCTTGGCGGTGTCTCTAGACATCGCCAATGCCTTCAACACCCTGCCCTGGAGTTGCATTAGGGAGGCACTCCGGTATCACCGGATGCCAACCTACCTCTGTCGCGTGGTCGAGGCCTATCTGACGGATAGGGCCGTCATCTACCCCGGTCACGAGGGGGAATGGAACCGGCGAGAGATGTCGTGCGGTGTCCCACAGGGATCGGTCCTGGGGCCGCATCTGTGGGACATCGGTTACGACTGGGTGCTGCGCGCCGACCTCCCTAGCGGCGTCAGCGTAGTTTGCTACGCTGACGACACGTTGGTCCTTGCGCAGGGGAGGTCGTACGAGGCGGCGGCCGAACTGATGACACGCGGGGTTGCGACAATCGTCGATAGGATCCGGCAATTGGGCCTCGAGGTGGCATTGCACAAGTCCGAGGCCATGGGTTTTCATGGTCCTCGGAACGCGCCACCTGCGGGTTCCCAACTTACGGTAGGAGGGGTTCACATCGGCGTCGAGTCGACGATGAAGTACTTGGGACTTGTCCTCGACAGCCGGTGGAACTTCGTTGAGCATTTCCGACGTTTGGCTCCCAGACTGGAGCGGGCTGGGGCTGCATTAAAGCGGCTCCTGCCCAATCTGGGGGGTCCAAACGCCTCCTGCCGGAGGCTCTACACGGGGATCGTGCGGTCCATGGCCCTCTACGGGGCACCGGTGTGGGCGCCATCACTGAGGCTGCGCCCAGCGCGCCGGTTGTTTGCGGCCCAGAGGGTCATGGCCATCCGGTTAATCCGGGGATACCGCACGGTCTCGTGCGAGGCGGCGAGCCTCCTTGCCGGAGTGCCGCCATGGGATCTGGAGGCAAAGGTCCTCGCGCACATGTGGGAGTGGCGCGACTGTATCACTAAGTTAGAATTTTCGCTCGTTGCGAAAATTCTAACTTAGTGATACAGTGAGCCTCATACAATACGAAATCTTGAATACTAAAAGGCCGATTTGTTCGCGGTTTTCGACGATATCCTTCGTAATTAGGCTACCGCCCACCGTTTTAGCTGTCAGAATCCATTTTTCTTCATGGGAAGTAGGCGAATGTGCTAGGTAGTTGAAGTTTTCGTTATTTTTTTATAACGATAAATAATGTAAATTTGCTTAATATTCTTACTATCTACTCAGTTTATTTTCATATAATTAAGTACTTATCCACCGCACCTTCCGGGTGGACTGCGATCCTCGATCGGTTCTGCCTGCTGGGGGGCCCAAATAGCGTAATTTCTACATAACTTTAATATTTTGTACTGGACCCATCCTCGAATACGTCGCCGTTGAACTGCCCGCGCGCAGACGCGTCTCTGGACACCTCACACGTCGGTCTAGCTCAGAAAAACGGAAAAAACTTTTGCTAACTCGTTGCGAAAATTCTAACTTAGTGATACAGTGAGCCTCATACAATACGAAATCTTGAATACTAAAAGGCCGATTTGTTCGCGGTTTTCGACGATATCCTTCGTAATTAGGCTACCGCCCACCGTTTTAGCTGTCAGAATCCATTTTTCTTCATGGGAAGTAGGCGAATGTGCTAGGTAGTTGAAGTTTTCGTTATTTTTTTATAACGATAAATAATGTAAATTTGCTTAATATTCTTACTATCTACTCAGTTTATTTTCATATAATTAAGTACTTATCCACCGCACCTTCCGGGTGGACTGCGATCCTCGATCGGTTCTGCCTGCTGGGGGGCCCAAATAGCGTAATTTCTACATAACTTTAATATTTTGTACTGGACCCATCCTCGAATACGTCGCCGTTGAACTGCCCGCGCGCAGACGCGTCTCTGGACACCTCACACGTCGGTCTAGCTCAGAAAAACGGAAAAAACTTTTGCTAACTCGTTGCGAAAATTCTAACTTAGTGATACAGTGAGCCTCATACAATACGAAATCTTGAATACTAAAAGGCCGATTTGTTCGCGGTTTTCGACGATATCCTTCGTAATTAGGCTACCGCCCACCGTTTTAGCTGTCAGAATCCATTTTTCTTCATGGGAAGTAGGCGAATGTGCTAGGTAGTTGAAGTTTTCGTTATTTTTTTATAACGATAAATAATGTAAATTTGCTTAATATTCTTACTATCTACTCAGTTTATTTTCATATAATTAAGTACTTATCCACCGCACCTTCCGGGTGGACTGCGATCCTCGATCGGTTCTGCCTGCTGGGGGGCCCAAATAGCGTAATTTCTACATAACTTTAATATTTTGTACTGGACCCATCCTCGAATACGTCGCCGTTGAACTGCCCGCGCGCAGACGCGTCTCTGGACACCTCACACGTCGGTCTAGCTCAGAAAAACGGAAAAAACTTTTGCTAACTCGTTGCGAAAATTCTAACTTAGTGATACAGTGAGCCTCATACAATACGAAATCTTGAATACTAAAAGGCCGATTTGTTCGCGGTTTTCGACGATATCCTTCGTAATTAGGCTACCGCCCACCGTTTTAGCTGTCAGAATCCATTTTTCTTCATGGGAAGTAGGCGAATGTGCTAGGTAGTTGAAGTTTTCGTTATTTTTTTATAACGATAAATAATGTAAATTTGCTTAATATTCTTACTATCTACTCAGTTTATTTTCATATAATTAAGTACTTATCCACCGCACCTTCCGGGTGGACTGCGATCCTCAATCGGTTCTGCCTGCTGGGGGGCCCAAATAGCGTAATTTCTACATAACTTTAATATTTTGTACTGGACCCATCCTCGAATACGTCGCCGTTGAACTGCCCGCGCGCAGACGCGTCTCTGGACACCTCACACGTCGGTCTAGCTCAGAAAAACGGAAAAAACTTTTGCTAACTCGTTGCGAAAATTCTAACTTAGTGATACAGTGAGCCTCATACAATACGAAATCTTGAATACTAAAAGGCCGATTTGTTCGCGGTTTTCGACGATATCCTTCGTAATTAGGCTACCGCCCACCGTTTTAGCTGTCAGAATCCATTTTTCTTCATGGGAAGTAGGCGAATGTGCTAGGTAGTTGAAGTTTTCGTTATTTTTTTATAACGATAAATAATGTAAATTTGCTTAATATTCTTACTATCTACTCAGTTTATTTTCATATAATTAAGTACTTATCCACCGCACCTTCCGGGTGGACTGCGATCCTCGATCGGTTCTGCCTGCTGGGGGGCCCAAATAGCGTAATTTCTACATAACTTTAATATTTTGTACTGGACCCATCCTCGAATACGTCGCCGTTGAACTGCCCGCGCGCAGACGCGTCTCTGGACACCTCACACGTCGGTCTAGCTCAGAAAAACGGAAAAAACTTTTGCTAACTCGTTGCGAAAATTCTAACTTAGTGATACAGTGAGCCTCATACAACACGAAATCTTGAATACTAAAAGGCCGATTTGTTCGCGGTTTTCGACGATATCCTTCGTAATTAGGCTACCGCCCACCGTTTTAGCTGTCAGAATCCATTTTTCTTCATGGGAAGTAGGCGAATGTGCTAGGTAGTTGAAGTTTTCGTTATTTTTTTATAACGATAAATAATGTAAATTTGCTTAATATTCTTACTATCTACTCAGTTTATTTTCATATAATTAAGTACTTATCCACCGCACCTTCCGGGTGGACTGCGATCCTCGATCGGTTCTGCCTGCTGGGGGGCCCAAATAGCGTAATTTCTACATAACTTTAATATTTTGTACTGGACCCATCCTCGAATACGTCGCCGTTGAACTGCCCGCGCGCAGACGCGTCTCTGGACACCTCACACGTCGGTCTAGCTCAGAAAAACGGAAAAAACTTTTGCTAACTCGTTGCGAAAATTCTAACTTAGTGATACAGTGAGCCTCATACAATACGAAATCTTGAATACTAAAAGGCCGATTTGTTCGCGGTTTTCGACGATATCCTTCGTAATTAGGCTACCGCCCACCGTTTTAGCTGTCAGAATCCATTTTTCTTCATGGGAAGTAGGCGAATGTGCTAGGTAGTTGAAGTTTTCGTTATTTTTTTATAACGATAAATAATGTAAATTTGCTTAATATTCTTACTATCTACTCAGTTTATTTTCATATAATTAAGTACTTATCCACCGCACCTTCCGGGTGGACTGCGATCCTCGATCGGTTCTGCCTGCTGGGGGGCCCAAATAGCGTAATTTCTACATAACTTTAATATTTTGTACTGGACCCATCCTCGAATACGTCGCCGTTGAACTGCCCGCGCGCAGACGCGTCTCTGGACACCTCACACGTCGGTCTAGCTCAGAAAAACGGAAAAAACTTTTGCTAACTCGTTGCGAAAATTCTAACTTAGTGATACAGTGAGCCTCATACAATACGAAATCTTGAATACTAAAAGGCCGATTTGTTCGCGGTTTTCGACGATATCCTTCGTAATTAGGCTACCGCCCACCGTTTTAGCTGTCATAATCCATTTTTCTTCATGGGATGTAGGCGAATGTGCTAGGTAGTTGAAGTTTTCGTTATTTTTTTATAACGATAAATAATGTAAATTTGCTTAATATTCTTACTATCTACTCAGTTTATTTTCATATAATTAAGTACTTATCCACCGCACCTTCCGGGTGGACTGCGATCCTCGATCGGTTCTGCCTGCTGGGGGGCCCAAATAGCGTAATTTCTACATAACTTTAATATTTTGTACTGGACCCATCCTCGAATACGTCGCCGTTGAACTGCCCGCGCGCAGACGCGTCTCTGGACACCTCACACGTCGGTCTAGCTCAGAAAAACGGAAAAAACTTTTGCTAACTCGTTGCGAAAATTCTAACTTAGTGATACAGTGAGCCTCATACAATACGAAATCTTGAATACTAAAAGGCCGATTTGTTCGCGGTTTTCGACGATATCCTTCGTAGTTAGGCTACCGCCCACCGTTTTAGCTGTCAGAATCCATTTTTCTTCATGGGAAGTAGGCGAATGTGCTAGGTAGTTGAAGTTTTCGTTATTTTTTTATAACGATAAATAATGTAAATTTGCCTAATATTCTTACTATCTACTCAGTTTATTTTCATATAATTAAGTACTTATCCACCGCACCTTCCGGGTGGACTGCGATCCTCGATCGGTTCTGCCTGCTGGGGGGCCCAAATAGCGTAATTTCTACATAACTTTAATATTTTGTACTGGACCCATCCTCGAATACGTCGCCGTTGAACTGCCCGCGCGCAGACGCGTCTCTGGACACCTCACACGTCGGTCTAGCTCAGAAAAACGGAAAAAACTTTTGCTAACTCGTTGCGAAAATTCTAACTTAGTGATACAGTGAGCCTCATACAATACGAAATCTTGAATACTAAAAGGCCGATTTGTTCGCGGTTTTCGACGATATCCTTCGTAATTAGGCTACCGCCCACCGTTTTAGCTGTCATAATCCATTTTTCTTCATGGGATGTAGGCGAATGTGCTAGGTAGTTGAAGTTTTCGTTATTTTTTTATAACGATAAATAATGTAAATTTGCTTAATATTCTTACTATCTACTCAGTTTATTTTCATATAATTAAGTACTTATCCACCGCACCTTCCGGGTGGACTGCGATCCTCGATCGGTTCTGCCTGCTGGGGGGCCCAAATAGCGTAATTTCTACATAACTTTAATATTTTGTACTGGACCCATCCTCGAATACGTCGCCGTTGAACTGCCCGCGCGCAGACGCGTCTCTGGACACCTCACACGTCGGTCTAGCTCAGAAAAACGGAAAAAACTTTTGCTAACTCGTTGCGAAAATTCTAACTTAGTGATACAGTGAGCCTCATACAATACGAAATCTTGAATACTAAAAGGCCGATTTGTTCGCGGTTTTCGACGATATCCTTCGTAATTAGGCTACCGCCCACCGTTTTAGCTGTCAGAATCCATTTTTCTTCATGGGAAGTAGGCGAATGTGCTAGGTAGTTGAAGTTTTCGTTATTTTTTTATAACGATAAATAATGTAAATTTGCTTAATATTCTTACTATCTACTCAGTTTATTTTCATATAATTAAGTACTTATCCACCGCACCTTCCGGGTGGACTGCGATCCTCAATCGGTTCTGCCTGCTGGGGGGCCCAAATAGCGTAATTTCTACATAACTTTAATATTTTGTACTGGACCCATCCTCGAATACGTCGCCGTTGAACTGCCCGCGCGCAGACGCGTCTCTGGACACCTCACACGTCGGTCTAGCTCAGAAAAACGGAAAAAACTTTTGCTAACTCGTTGCGAAAATTCTAACTTAGTGATACAGTGAGCCTCATACAATACGAAATCTTGAATACTAAAAGGCCGATTTGTTCGCGGTTTTCGACGATATCCTTCGTAATTAGGCTACCGCCCACCGTTTTAGCTGTCAGAATCCATTTTTCTTCATGGGAAGTAGGCGAATGTGCTAGGTAGTTGAAGTTTTCGTTATTTTTTTATAACGATAAATAATGTAAATTTGCTTAATATTCTTACTATCTACTCAGTTTATTTTCATATAATTAAGTACTTATCCACCGCACCTTCCGGGTGGACTGCGATCCTCGATCGGTTCTGCCTGCTGGGGGGCCCAAATAGCGTAATTTCTACATAACTTTAATATTTTGTACTGGACCCATCCTCGAATACGTCGCCGTTGAACTGCCCGCGCGCAGACGCGTCTCTGGACACCTCACACGTCGGTCTAGCTCAGAAAAACGGAAAAAACTTTTGCTAACTCGTTGCGAAAATTCTAACTTAGTGATACAGTGAGCCTCATACAATACGAAATCTTGAATACTAAAAGGCCGATTTGTTCGCGGTTTTCGACGATATCCTTCGTAATTAGGCTACCGCCCACCGTTTTAGCTGTCAGAATCCATTTTTCTTCATGGGAAGTAGGCGAATGTGCTAGGTAGTTGAAGTTTTCGTTATTTTTTTATAACGATAAATAATGTAAATTTGCTTAATATTCTTACTATCTACTCAGTTTATTTTCATATAATTAAGTACTTATCCACCGCACCTTCCGGGTGGACTGCGATCCTCGATCGGTTCTGCCTGCTGGGGGGCCCAAATAGCGTAATTTCTACATAACTTTAATATTTTGTACTGGACCCATCCTCGAATACGTCGCCGTTGAACTGCCCGCGCGCAGACGCGTCTCTGGACACCTTTTTTTTTTTTTTTTTTTTTTTTTTTTTTTTTTTTCAGGATGGGAAATCATCAAATGACTTCTCCCGCTCTGGGCGGAGCGGGAGGGCGTGTCAGACTTTTACTGACTAAAACCCACCCGTGTTCCATCAGTTGCCCATGTGCCAGGGTCACGGTATCTCTTTCGAACAATCACGCGACCCCGGCAGGCATCGGTCCTAGTAGACCCCTACACTGCTGCTGACATCTCTTTGAGGCGCGCGTGGAACACTGCGCGCCGTCGACCCGAGCTTGGTCCTTACCGGGCGGCGAGCTACCCATTGCTCGCCACCCGCAAGCTCGCGCCTACGGTGGCCGGGAGTCCGCTATTGACTCCCGACGCCCGGGGCGTCTCCTCCTGCGGCGGCTAGGGACGTGAGGGCGCAGAGACTGCCACTCCCTCACGCGCCCCGCCTCCTCCTTCGCGAGCATTACTGCTTCGCAGAAGGAGGTGACGGCTTCCCATTCCCTCTCGCTCCGTACCATGGCTTGCACCAGGGCCGGACGCGAGAGGTCGCCGCCGCCGATCGCCTCCACGAGGACACGGCGGTGCTCCGCCCAGGCAGGGCACACCTCCACCGTATGCTCCACCGTGTCCTCCAGACGATCCTCGCAATGGAAACACCAGGACGTATCCTCCCGCTTTATCCTGAACAGGAACCCACCGAAGCACCCATGCCCGGTGAGAACCTGCGTCAGGCGGAAGGTGAGGACGCCGTGACGCCTCTCTATCCACTCCTCAAAGAGGGGACTTACCGCCGCAATTGTGGCGTGCCCAGCACTAGGTTGCGACAATCGTACCCGCCATGTCGCCATGAGATCACACCGGAGCTCTGTCCGCCGTGCCGCGATTTGTCGCGGCAGCGGAGTTTCGCCCCGGCGTTTCGCCTCCTCGCGCCACTCCCACATGTGGGCGAGGACCTTTGCCTCCAGATCCCATGGCGGCACTCCGGCAAGGAGGCTCGCTGCCTCGCAGGAGACCGTGCGGTATCCCCGAATTAACCGGATGGCCATGACCCTCTGGGCCGCACTCAACCGGCGCGCTGGGCGCAGCCTCAATGAGGGCGCCCACACCGGTGCCCCGTAGAGGGCCATGGACCGCACGACCCCCGTGTAGAGCCTCCGGCAGGAGGCGTTTGGACCCCCCAGATTGGGCAGGAGCCGCTTTAATGCAGCCCCAGCCCGCTCCAGTCTGGGAGCCAAACGTCGGAAGTGCTCGACGAAGTTCCACCGGCTGTCGAGGACAAGTCCCAGGTATTTCATCGTCGACTCGACGCCGATGTGAACCCCTCCCACCGTGAGTTGGGAACCCGCAGGTGGCGCGTTCCGAGGACCATGAAAACCCATGGCCTCGGACTTGTGCAATGCCACCTCGAGTCCCAGTTGCCGGATCCTATCGACGATTGTCGCAACCCCGCGTGTCATCAGTTCGGCCGCCGCCTCGTGCGACCTCCCCTGCGCCAGGACCAGCGTGTCGTCAGCGTAGCAAACTACGCTGACGCCGCTAGGGAGGTCGGCGCGCAGCACCCAGTCGTAACCGATGTCCCACAGATGCGGCCCCAAGACCGATCCCTGTGGGACACCGCACGACATCTCTCGCCGGTTCCAGTCTCCCTGGTGACCGGGGTAGATGACGGCTCTATCCGTCAAGTAAGCCTCGACCACGCGACAGAGGTAGGTCGGCATCCGGTGATACCGGAGTGCCTCCCTAATGCAACTCCAGGGCAGGGTATTAAAGGCGTTGGCGATGTCTAGAGACACCGCCAAGACGACCCCGCCCCGGGCCACTGCATCCCCCGTCGTGAGGGCTCGCACGCGCATGATGGCGTCCACCGTAGAGCGCCCCTTGCGGAAACCGAACTGGCTGTCCGCCAAATCCGGCCCCTCCCGCACCAGCCACCCAACGAGGCGGTCTGCAATTACTCTTTCAAAGAGCTTGCCCACCTCGTCGAGCAGCACGATGGGCCGGTAAGCGGACGGAGAGTCCGCTGGGCGCCCAGGCTTCTTAATGAGGACCAGTTTCCCCGTCTTCCAGCGAAGTGGGAACTGGCCCCTCTCCAAACATGCGCTTAGGAGCCCCCTGAGTCGAGGCCCGAGAGCCTCTAAGGCCAGGACCCAGGCTTTGCCAGGCAAGCCGTCGGGTCCTGGGGCGGTATTTTTGGCATTTAGCCGACGTACCGCCACTCTCAACTCTACCCCGGTCACCTCTGGAGCGTTGTCGTCGTCATCGGTGGTGTGGTCCGCAGCATCGGGCACCGCAGGAGGCGGAGCCATGGGTGGGGGACTATGTTCCCCTCTCGAAGGGAACAGAGCGCTCACCACGCCCTCCACGAGTTGGGGCCGGAGACTCTGAGTCAGCGGAGGAGCCCATGGGCGGAGTTTCTCCCGGACGGCCTTGTAGGGCCGTCCCCATGGGTCCCTGTTCAGAGTCTCCAGCGACTCCTTGCGGGCCAGTCCTCTGGCCCGCAGGATCTCCTCTTGGAGGGCGGTCTTCACCGCTCTGTACCCCTCATATAGCTCCGCCTGAATGGCTTCCGTATCCGGGGGGTGGATACGGAGCCTGCGGTGCCTGGTGTACCGGCGTCGCGCCGCAACGCACGCTTCGCGCAACGCTGTCAGCTGCGGCGACCACCAGTACACCTGGCGCCAAGCCCGTCCTGGCTGGACTCGGGGCATAGCCACGTCACAAATCTCGGACATGGCCTCCCGGAACCACTCGGCCTCGTCGTTGATGTCAGCAGGCCTGTCCGGTGGTGACACCCAGGCCTGCACGATCGAGGCTTCTAGGAGAAGCTCCCGGTCCAGCTTCTTCAGCGCCCACCGCGGACCACACGGGGCCTGTCGGACCGGCGCGGTTGAGGTCTGGGCGGAGACGTCAAACCGGATATACCGGTGGTCGGAATACGTCTCCACCCCCTCCATTACACGCCAGTCAATGACCTGCGGCGACAGAGCGGGACTGGCGAACGAAATGTCCACCACTGAATCGCCCCGCATCCGTACGCACGTAGGGACAGAACCCCGGTTAAGGACGACTAGGCCTGTCTCCAGAGCCCAGTCCTCCACCATCCTGCCCCGTGTGTCCGTATACCGGGAACCCCAACCCAAATTCTTGGCGTTAAAGTCCCCGAGTACGAGCACGGGGAGGGGACGGAACCCGACGACGACGACTTTCAACTCCGCAAGGGAGTTGTGGAACTCGGCGAGAGTTCGGCTCGGGGAGAAGTATATTCCTACCACGACAATCTCCCCGAACCGTGCTGCTACGCAACCCCGTCCCCTCTTGACAGCCTCGAGGGTTGGGGTTCCGGCGGCGGCCGACGAAATGAGGGTCACTGAGCCGCTCAGGTCCTCCACCCAGTCATCCCTGGGCGGGACAAAGTACGGCTCAGCGACCACGGCGATGTTAATCGACCACTGCGCCATGCTCTGGAGCAAAAGATCCTGAGCAGAGGCGCAGTGGTTGATGTTCGCCTGGAGGAGGCGTAATGGAGCAGCCATTACTGACAGTCCATATCAGCCCCCTCCCGAGCCCCCTGTGAGGGCCCTGCCGTGGCGGTGCTGGCCACGACAGCTGCAGTGATCGAGGCGGCAGCGGCGACAGCGGTGACGACGGTGGCGGAGGGCTTACCCTTGCCTCTGGCCCTGGCGGCTGCAGCGCAGGCCTTACTCCCAGCCCGGTGTTCAGCCGGCTTGCCAGCCGCCGCACATGCATAGCAGTGCGGCGTGGCATTGCACGAGCCGGCCTTGTGACCGGGCTGACCGCAGCGGAAACAGTGACCGCTGCGGTCCACCTCTGAGGTGCAACTCACGAACACGTGGTTGCCCATCTGGCATCGGAAGCACCTCAGAGGTCTGGGCTCCAACAGTTTCACCTGCGCTGAGACCCAGCCCACCAGAAGCCTTCGGCCCTCCGCGGTGATTCTTTGGGCCGCCGACACGGGGCAGCTCACCGTGACGGTTCGCAACCCCGCATTGTCAGGGCGGATGGTGCCTGCCCTCACTTGCTCGGCAGGACAACCCCCCGCCCTAGCGATGGCGGCCACCACTTCCGCCTCCGTCACGCAATCGTCCAGGCCCAGGATGCGCATGTCAGCGCACTTGATGGGCCTGGACACCCGGGCCTCCTCCGCGTCCAACGACGCCCTTAGCCTTTCGGCCAGAGCGTCAGCGGTCGGGCCACTAGCCGCACCGGGGACCTCTAGCATCCGGGCCCCAGTCAATGTGACTTTAACCCGGAGCCCGTCGGAGATGCCGAGCTCCGTCAGGTCCACCGCTGCCTTCGCCTTGGAGAGCACATCGCGGTAGGACACGCCCTTTTTTACCGCTTCCGGCTGTAGTGTAATCACTACAGCTGCGGACCTCGGGGCGCGGAGCCTAGCCGCGACGCTGCTCTTTTTACGCCGCTGCTGCCTCTTTTTATTTCTGGCCGCCCTTGCAGCCTTGCTTGCCTTCTTTTTCTCCCCAACCACTTGCCATTCGGCGTTGGCAGGGGGAGATTTAGAAGGCGGGGGTGGCATTGGCGGCCCTCTCGCCACCTGCGCTGGGGGGGCCCTAGCAGGTGCCTGCTTGGGCCGGCCTTTGGTTTGCCCCGGCCCATTGGCTGGGGCAGACGCGGCGGCGGCATACGCCGCCGCCTTTGGCTGGCCCGAGGCTGCCCTCGGCTGGGCCGTGGCTGCCTTCGGCTGGGCCATGGCTGCCTTCGGCTGGCCCGAGGCCGCCTTCGGCTGACCCGAAGCCGCCCCAGGCCGGCCCGAAACCGGCCGGCTTGCCGCCAGCGGGGGGCGCAGGACCACAGCCTCCAGAGCAGAAAACCTGCTCTGGAAGACCGCGAGCTCCTTCCGCACCAGGGTGAGCACCTGGTTCTCGGTAGGCAGGAGCCCGCCCTGCCCATGCCGAGCTTCCCCCTGCGATGCCTCCTGGGGGGCGGCTCCTCGGAGACCGGCCAGGTCCGCTCGGAGCTCCTCATTCTCCTTTCGGAGGAGCTCCATGGCGGCAGTCACGCGGGCGACCTCCGCCCGCAGTTCTGCCACACCATCCACCACTGGAGGCCCAGAGCGAAAGGCCTTCGCTGCCGCCACGATGGCTTTCGTGGCAGCAGATATGGCCTTATCTTTCGACCTCTGGAGCCTCTTTAAGGTCGCCGCCTTGATGGACGTGGCCACGACCTCCGCGAACCTGCCCATCTCCCCGGAGTAGGCGGCAGCGTCCGACTCGCCACCGGAGGACTCTGAGGGGGCCCTACTACTGGTCCCTCCAGAGGGATGACCCTCCGTGGCGAGCCTCTCCCCTCCTTGGGTGAGCTCGGCTGGGCCTGCTCGGCTCGGCGCGCCGGCCTTTTTGGTCGGGAGTCCTCGGCCGGTGCCCCTATCCTGGAGTCCACCACGCTTCGATATTTTCCGACGGGCCGAGCTCAGCCCGCCGTCGGAGGAGGACTCCTGTCCTGCCCCTGATTTAGGGCGCTTCTGGGAGACCTTACGGTTCCCACCAGCAGCGCCCGACACTCCTCGCTCCGAGCTCGCAAGCGAGCCCTTCGCGCTCGACGCGGCGTCGGACTCCGACCCCGCATCGCTCCCTTCCACTTCTTTGGTTTTTGGTTTTTTTAGAAATTTTTCCATAGTTGTTCCCACGAGTAAAAACAATTTTAAACAAGAAATCCAGTGGTTCGCACTAGTGACTAATTCAGCTACCCATTAGTCAAGCTGTCAACCTCCCTCACGGTGCGCCGCCGCTTGGAGGTTTGGGGTGATTTTTTATAGAGGTTTTCTACCTCGCGGCCCGGGCGATTAAGCCAAGACCCTCGACCCCCGTCAAAAGTCAGAGACATGACCGTGACGATCTTCGGGGCTACGAGACTAACGGTGGCAGAAGGAGTACATTCCTTCTTGCCTGCCCGGCGGCAGGTTAGTGCACACCGAGCCCGCTCTAACTCCACCGCTGTGCGCCTCTGCTAAGATCAGAGGGACACACGGTGGAGCGTTCCTCCGACAGGACATTCGCATACGGGCAAAACTCCCCTTAGGCACAAAGTACCCAATGGGGAGTATTTGCCCGCACCCCAGGGTGCACCGTCCCGGAGATTGGCCTTCCCCCCGGACGTATCCATAAGGGAACTCCAACCCCCGGGCACACGAGGAGGTTTCCTGTCCAAGCACCCCGTCTCTGGACACCTCACACGTCGGTCTAGCTCAGAAAAACGGAAAAAACTTTTGCTAACTCGTTGCGAAAATTCTAACTTAGTGATACAGTGAGCCTCATACAATACGAAATCTTGAATACTAAAAGGCCGATTTGTTCGCGGTTTTCGACGATATCCTTCGTAATTAGGCTACCGCCCACCGTTTTAGCTGTCAGAATCCATTTTTCTTCATGGGAAGTAGGCGAATGTGCTAGGTAGTTGAAGTTTTCGTTATTTTTTTATAACGATAAATAATGTAAATTTGCTTAATATTCTTACTATCTACTCAGTTTATTTTCATATAATTAAGTACTTATCCACCGCACCTTCCGGGTGGACTGCGATCCTCGATCGGTTCTGCCTGCTGGGGGGCCCAAATAGCGTAATTTCTACATAACTTTAATATTTTGTACTGGACCCATCCTCGAATACGTCGCCGTTGAACTGCCCGCGCGCAGACGCGTCTCTGGACACCTCACACGTCGGTCTAGCTCAGAAAAACGGAAAAAACTTTTGCTAACTCGTTGCGAAAATTCTAACTTAGTGATACAGTGAGCCTCATACAATACGAAATCTTGAATACTAAAAGGCCGATTTGTTCGCGGTTTTCGACGATATCCTTCGTAATTAGGCTACCGCCCACCGTTTTAGCTGTCAGAATCCATTTTTCTTCATGGGAAGTAGGCGAATGTGCTAGGTAGTTGAAGTTTTCGTTATTTTTTTATAACGATAAATAATGTAAATTTGCTTAATATTCTTACTATCTACTCAGTTTATTTTCATATAATTAAGTACTTATCCACCGCACCTTCCGGGTGGACTGCGATCCTCGATCGGTTCTGCCTGCTGGGGGGCCCAAATAGCGTAATTTCTACATAACTTTAATATTTTGTACTGGACCCATCCTCGAATACGTCGCCGTTGAACTGCCCGCGCGCAGACGCGTCTCTGGACACCTCACACGTCGGTCTAGCTCAGAAAAACGGAAAAAACTTTTGCTAACTCGTTGCGAAAATTCTAACTTAGTGATACAGTGAGCCTCATACAATACGAAATCTTGAATACTAAAAGGCCGATTTGTTCGCGGTTTTCGACGATATCCTTCGTAATTAGGCTACCGCCCACCGTTTTAGCTGTCAGAATCCATTTTTCTTCATGGGAAGTAGGCGAATGTGCTAGGTAGTTGAAGTTTTCGTTATTTTTTTATAACGATAAATAATGTAAATTTGCTTAATATTCTTACTATCTACTCAGTTTATTTTCATATAATTAAGTACTTATCCACCGCACCTTCCGGGTGGACTGCGATCCTCGATCGGTTCTGCCTGCTGGGGGGCCCAAATAGCGTAATTTCTACATAACTTTAATATTTTGTACTGGACCCATCCTCGAATACGTCGCCGTTGAACTGCCCGCGCGCAGACGCGTCTCTGGACACCTCACACGTCGGTCTAGCTCAGAAAAACGGAAAAAACTTTTGCTAACTCGTTGCGAAAATTCTAACTTAGTGATACAGTGAGCCTCATACAATACGAAATCTTGAATACTAAAAGGCCGATTTGTTCGCGGTTTTCGACGATATCCTTCGTAATTAGGCTACCGCCCACCGTTTTAGCTGTCAGAATCCATTTTTCTTCATGGGAAGTAGGCGAATGTGCTAGGTAGTTGAAGTTTTCGTTATTTTTTTATAACGATAAATAATGTAAATTTGCTTAATATTCTTACTATCTACTCAGTTTATTTTCATATAATTAAGTACTTATCCACCGCACCTTCCGGGTGGACTGCGATCCTCGATCGGTTCTGCCTGCTGGGGGGCCCAAATAGCGTAATTTCTACATAACTTTAATATTTTGTACTGGACCCATCCTCGAATACGTCGCCGTTGAACTGCCCGCGCGCAGACGCGTCTCTGGACACCTCACACGTCGGTCTAGCTCAGAAAAACGGAAAAAACTTTTGCTAACTCGTTGCGAAAATTCTAACTTAGTGATACAGTGAGCCTCATACAATACGAAATCTTGAATACTAAAAGGCCGATTTGTTCGCGGTTTTCGACGATATCCTTCGTAATTAGGCTACCGCCCACCGTTTTAGCTGTCAGAATCCATTTTTCTTCATGGGAAGTAGGCGAATGTGCTAGGTAGTTGAAGTTTTCGTTATTTTTTTATAACGATAAATAATGTAAATTTGCTTAATATTCTTACTATCTACTCAGTTTATTTTCATATAATTAAGTACTTATCCACCGCACCTTCCGGGTGGACTGCGATCCTCGATCGGTTCTGCCTGCTGGGGGGCCCAAATAGCGTAATTTCTACATAACTTTAATATTTTGTACTGGACCCATCCTCGAATACGTCGCCGTTGAACTGCCCGCGCGCAGACGCGTCTCTGGACACCTCACACGTCGGTCTAGCTCAGAAAAACGGAAAAAACTTTTGCTAACTCGTTGCGAAAATTCTAACTTAGTGATACAGTGAGCCTCATACAATACGAAATCTTGAATACTAAAAGGCCGATTTGTTCGCGGTTTTCGACGATATCCTTCGTAATTAGGCTACCGCCCACCGTTTTAGCTGTCAGAATCCATTTTTCTTCATGGGAAGTAGGCGAATGTGCTAGGTAGTTGAAGTTTTCGTTATTTTTTTATAACGATAAATAATGTAAATTTGCTTAATATTCTTACTATCTACTCAGTTTATTTTCATATAATTAAGTACTTATCCACCGCACCTTCCGGGTGGACTGCGATCCTCGATCGGTTCTGCCTGCTGGGGGGCCCAAATAGCGTAATTTCTACATAACTTTAATATTTTGTACTGGACCCATCCTCGAATACGTCGCCGTTGAACTGCCCGCGCGCAGACGCGTCTCTGGACACCTCACACGTCGGTCTAGCTCAGAAAAACGGAAAAAACTTTTGCTAACTCGTTGCGAAAATTCTAACTTAGTGATACAGTGAGCCTCATACAATACGAAATCTTGAATACTAAAAGGCCGATTTGTTCGCGGTTTTCGACGATATCCTTCGTAATTAGGCTACCGCCCACCGTTTTAGCTGTCAGAATCCATTTTTCTTCATGGGAAGTAGGCGAATGTGCTAGGTAGTTGAAGTTTTCGTTATTTTTTTATAACGATAAATAATGTAAATTTGCTTAATATTCTTACTATCTACTCAGTTTATTTTCATATAATTAAGTACTTATCCACCGCACCTTCCGGGTGGACTGCGATCCTCGATCGGTTCTGCCTGCTGGGGGGCCCAAATAGCGTAATTTCTACATAACTTTAATATTTTGTACTGGACCCATCCTCGAATACGTCGCCGTTGAACTGCCCGCGCGCAGACGCGTCTCTGGACACCTCACACGTCGGTCTAGCTCAGAAAAACGGAAAAAACTTTTGCTAACTCGTTGCGAAAATTCTAACTTAGTGATACAGTGAGCCTCATACAATACGAAATCTTGAATACTAAAAGGCCGATTTGTTCGCGGTTTTCGACGATATCCTTCGTAATTAGGCTACCGCCCACCGTTTTAGCTGTCAGAATCCATTTTTCTTCATGGGAAGTAGGCGAATGTGCTAGGTAGTTGAAGTTTTCGTTATTTTTTTATAACGATAAATAATGTAAATTTGCTTAATATTCTTACTATCTACTCAGTTTATTTTCATATAATTAAGTACTTATCCACCGCACCTTCCGGGTGGACTGCGATCCTCGATCGGTTCTGCCTGCTGGGGGGCCCAAATAGCGTAATTTCTACATAACTTTAATATTTTGTACTGGACCCATCCTCGAATACGTCGCCGTTGAACTGCCCGCGCGCAGACGCGTCTCTGGACACCTCACACGTCGGTCTAGCTCAGAAAAACGGAAAAAACTTTTGCTAACTCGTTGCGAAAATTCTAACTTAGTGATACAGTGAGCCTCATACAATACGAAATCTTGAATACTAAAAGGCCGATTTGTTCGCGGTTTTCGACGATATCCTTCGTAATTAGGCTACCGCCCACCGTTTTAGCTGTCAGAATCCATTTTTCTTCATGGGAAGTAGGCGAATGTGCTAGGTAGTTGAAGTTTTCGTTATTTTTTTATAACGATAAATAATGTAAATTTGCTTAATATTCTTACTATCTACTCAGTTTATTTTCATATAATTAAGTACTTATCCACCGCACCTTCCGGGTGGACTGCGATCCTCGATCGGTTCTGCCTGCTGGGGGGCCCAAATAGCGTAATTTCTACATAACTTTAATATTTTGTACTGGACCCATCCTCGAATACGTCGCCGTTGAACTGCCCGCGCGCAGACGCGTCTCTGGACACCTCACACGTCGGTCTAGCTCAGAAAAACGGAAAAAACTTTTGCTAACTCGTTGCGAAAATTCTAACTTAGTGATACAGTGAGCCTCATACAATACGAAATCTTGAATACTAAAAGGCCGATTTGTTCGCGGTTTTCGACGATATCCTTCGTAATTAGGCTACCGCCCACCGTTTTAGCTGTCAGAATCCATTTTTCTTCATGGGAAGTAGGCGAATGTGCTAGGTAGTTGAAGTTTTCGTTATTTTTTTATAACGATAAATAATGTAAATTTGCTTAATATTCTTACTATCTACTCAGTTTATTTTCATATAATTAAGTACTTATCCACCGCACCTTCCGGGTGGACTGCGATCCTCGATCGGTTCTGCCTGCTGGGGGGCCCAAATAGCGTAATTTCTACATAACTTTAATATTTTGTACTGGACCCATCCTCGAATACGTCGCCGTTGAACTGCCCGCGCGCAGACGCGTCTCTGGACACCTCACACGTCGGTCTAGCTCAGAAAAACGGAAAAAACTTTTGCTAACTCGTTGCGAAAATTCTAACTTAGTGATACAGTGAGCCTCATACAATACGAAATCTTGAATACTAAAAGGCCGATTTGTTCGCGGTTTTCGACGATATCCTTCGTAATTAGGCTACCGCCCACCGTTTTAGCTGTCAGAATCCATTTTTCTTCATGGGAAGTAGGCGAATGTGCTAGGTAGTTGAAGTTTTCGTTATTTTTTTATAACGATAAATAATGTAAATTTGCTTAATATTCTTACTATCTACTCAGTTTATTTTCATATAATTAAGTACTTATCCACCGCACCTTCCGGGTGGACTGCGATCCTCGATCGGTTCTGCCTGCTGGGGGGCCCAAATAGCGTAATTTCTACATAACTTTAATATTTTGTACTGGACCCATCCTCGAATACGTCGCCGTTGAGCTGCCCGCGCGCAGACGCGTCTCTGGACACCTCACACGTCGGTCTAGCTCAGAAAAACGGAAAAAACTTTTGCTAACTCGTTGCGAAAATTCTAACTTAGTGATATAGTGAGCCTCATACAATACGAAATCTTGAATACTAAAAGGCCGATTTGTTCGCGGTTTTCGACGATATCCTTCGTAATTAGGCTACCGCCCACCGTTTTAGCTGTCAGAATCCATTTTTCTTCATGGGAAGTAGGCGAATGTGCTAGGTAGTTGAAGTTTTCGTTATTTTTTTATAACGATAAATAATGTAAATTTGCTTAATATTCTTACTATCTACTCAGTTTATTTTCATATAATTAAGTACTTATCCACCGCACCTTCCGGGTGGACTGCGATCCTCGATCGGTTCTGCCTGCTGGGGGGCCCAAATAGCGTAATTTCTACATAACTTTAATATTTTGTACTGGACCCATCCTCGAATACGTCGCCGTTGAACTGCCCGCGCGCAGACGCGTCTCTGGACACCTCACACGTCGGTCTAGCTCAGAAAAACGGAAAAAACTTTTGCTAACTCGTTGCGAAAATTCTAACTTAGTGATACAGTGAGCCTCATACAATACGAAATCTTGAATACTAAAAGGCCGATTTGTTCGCGGTTTTCGACGATATCCTTCGTAATTAGGCTACCGCCCACCGTTTTAGCTGTCAGAATCCATTTTTCTTCATGGGAAGTAGGCGAATGTGCTAGGTAGTTGAAGTTTTCGTTATTTTTTTATAACGATAAATAATGTAAATTTGCTTAATATTCTTACTATCTACTCAGTTTATTTTCATATAATTAAGTACTTATCCACCGCACCTTCCGGGTGGACTGCGATCCTCGATCGGTTCTGCCTGCTGGGGGGCCCAAATAGCGTAATTTCTACATAACTTTAATATTTTGTACTGGACCCATCCTCGAATACGTCGCCGTTGAACTGCCCGCGCGCAGACGCGTCTCTGGACACCTCACACGTCGGTCTAGCTCAGAAAAACGGAAAAAACTTTTGCTAACTCGTTGCGAAAATTCTAACTTAGTGATACAGTGAGCCTCATACAATACGAAATCTTGAATACTAAAAGGCCGATTTGTTCGCGGTTTTCGACGATATCCTTCGTAATTAGGCTACCGCCCACCGTTTTAGCTGTCAGAATCCATTTTTCTTCATGGGAAGTAGGCGAATGTGCTAGGTAGTTGAAGTTTTCGTTATTTTTTTATAACGATAAATAATGTAAATTTGCTTAATATTCTTACTATCTACTCAGTTTATTTTCATATAATTAAGTACTTATCCACCGCACCTTCCGGGTGGACTGCGATCCTCGATCGGTTCTGCCTGCTGGGGGGCCCAAATAGCGTAATTTCTACATAACTTTAATATTTTGTACTGGACCCATCCTCGAATACGTCGCCGTTGAACTGCCCGCGCGCAGACGCCTCTCTGGACACCTCACACGTCGGTCTAGCTCAGAAAAACGGAAAAAACTTTTGCTAACTCGTTGCGAAAATTCTAACTTAGTGATACAGTGAGCCTCATACAATACGAAATCTTGAATACTAAAAGGCCGATTTGTTCGCGGTTTTCGACGATATCCTTCGTAATTAGGCTACCGCCCACCGTTTTAGCTGTCAGAATCCATTTTTCTTCATGGGAAGTAGGCGAATGTGCTAGGTAGTTGAAGTTTTCGTTATTTTTTTATAACGATAAATAATGTAAATTTGCTTAATATTCTTACTATCTACTCAGTTTATTTTCATACAATTAAGTACTTATCCACCGCACCTTCCGGGTGGACTGCGATCCTCGATCGGTTCTGCCTGCTGGGGGGCCCAAATAGCGTAATTTCTACATAACTTTAATATTTTGTACTGGACCCATCCTCGAATACGTCGCCGTTGAACTGCCCGCGCGCAGACGCGTCTCTGGACACCTCACACGTCGGTCTAGCTCAGAAAAACGGAAAAAACTTTTGCTAACTCGTTGCGAAAATTCTAACTTAGTGATACAGTGAGCCTCATACAATACGAAATCTTGAATACTAAAAGGCCGATTTGTTCGCGGTTTTCGACGATATCCTTCGTAATTAGGCTACCGCCCACCGTTTTAGCTGTCAGAATCCATTTTTCTTCATGGGAAGTAGGCGAATGTGCTAGGTAGTTGAAGTTTTCGTTATTTTTTTATAACGATAAATAATGTAAATTTGCTTAATATTCTTACTATCTACTCAGTTTATTTTCATATAATTAAGTACTTATCCACCGCACCTTCCGGGTGGACTGCGATCCTCGATCGGTTCTGCCTGCTGGGGGGCCCAAATAGCGTAATTTCTACATAACTTTAATATTTTGTACTGGACCCATCCTCGAATACGTCGCCGTTGAACTGCCCGCGCGCAGACGCGTCTCTGGACACCTCACACGTCGGTCTAGCTCAGAAAAACGGAAAAAACTTTTGCTAACTCGTTGCGAAAATTCTAACTTAGTGATACAGTGAGCCTCATACAATACGAAATCTTGAATACTAAAAGGCCGATTTGTTCGCGGTTTTCGACGATATCCTTCGTAATTAGGCTACCGCCCACCGTTTTAGCTGTCAGAATCCATTTTTCTTCATGGGAAGTAGGCGAATGTGCTAGGTAGTTGAAGTTTTCGTTATTTTTTTATAACGATAAATAATGTAAATTTACTTAATATTCTTACTATCTACTCAGTTTATTTTCATATAATTAAGTACTTATCCACCGCACCTTCCGGGTGGACTGCGATCCTCGATCGGTTCTGCCTGCTGGGGGGCCCAAATAGCGTAATTTCTACATAACTTTAATATTTTGTACTGGACCCATCCTCGAATACGTCGCCGTTGAACTGCCCGCGCGCAGACGCGTCTCTGGACACCTCACACGTCGGTCTAGCTCAGAAAAACGGAAAAAACTTTTGCTAACTCGTTGCGAAAATTCTAACTTAGTGATACAGTGAGCCTCATACAATACGAAATCTTGAATACTAAAAGGCCGATTTGTTCGCGGTTTTCGACGATATCCTTCGTAATTAGGCTACCGCCCACCGTTTTAGCTGTCAGAATCCATTTTTCTTCATGGGAAGTAGGCGAATGTGCTAGGTAGTTGAAGTTTTCGTTATTTTTTTATAACGATAAATAATGTAAATTTGCTTAATATTCTTAATATCTACTCAGTTTATTTTCATACAATTAAGTACTTATCCACCGCACCTTCCGGGTGGACTGCGATCCTCGATCGGTTCTGCCTGCTGGGGGGCCCAAATAGCGTAATTTCTACATAACTTTAATATTTTGTACTGGACCCATCCTCGAATACGTCGCCGTTGAACTGCCCGCGCGCAGACGCGTCTCTGGACACCTCACACGTCGGTCTAGCTCAGAAAAACGGAAAAAACTTTTGCTAACTCGTTGCGAAAATTCTAACTTAGTGATACAGTGAGCCTCATACAATACGAAATCTTGAATACTAAAAGGCCGATTTGTTCGCGGTTTTCGACGATATCCTTCGTAATTAGGCTACCGCCCACCGTTTTAGCTGTCAGAATCCATTTTTCTTCATGGGAAGTAGGCGAATGTGCTAGGTAGTTGAAGTTTTCGTTATTTTTTTATAACGATAAATAATGTAAATTTGCTTAATATTCTTACTATCTACTCAGTTTATTTTCATATAATTAAGTACTTATCAGTAGGGTTATATTGGGCATTCTATGCCACTGTCGGCAAGTAGCTCGGCTAGTGCGCCTCGCTACGCGCCAGTGGCATAGTATGCCCAATATTGAACGATCGACTCGACTGTGTAGTATATTACTGTACTCGCCTGGAGATCATGTGAGTTATACCACTGGCCGTCAGTAGCTGGGCGAGTTCACCTCGCTGCGGACGATGATATGGATCATTGTGCCATGCGTTTCGTTGTTAGAAACGACTTGATGATAAGTGATATGCGCTTCAAATGGTGGAAACGACTTGCTGGTTTTTTGTAATGCGCTTCAGCAATGGAAACGACTTGATGAATTAGGCACATTCAGTATTAGAAATAACTGGTATTACTGTACTCATACAAAGATCATGCGAGTTATACGACTGGCCTACAGTAACTAGGCGAGTTTGCTTTGGTTCGGACAGTATTGACAACTATCGACACGATCAATGATTAAGATTTAATTTAGTGATTATGAAATGCGTTTCATAGTTAGAAACTACTTGTTGGTTTTGCGCTTCATCAATGGAAACGACTTGTTGGTTTTTGTAATGCGCTTCAACAATGGAAACGACTTGGTGATTTTGTCATGCATTTCAGTATTAGAAACGACTTGGTTTTTGTAATGCGCTTCGTGGGTGGAAACGACTTGGTGTTTTTGACATGCGTCTCAATATTAGAAACGACTTGTTGGTTTTTGTAATGCGCTTCAACAATGGAAACGACTTGGTGATTTGGTCATGCATTTCAGTATAAGAAACGACTTGGTTTTTGTAATGCGCTTCGTGGGTGGAAACGACTTGGTGTTTTTGACATGCGTCTCAATATTAGAAACGACTTGTTGGTTTTTGTAATGCGCTTCAACAATGGAAACGACTTGGTGATTTTGTCATGCATTTCAGTATTAGAAACGACTTGGTTTTTGTAATGCGCTTCGTGGGTGGAAACGGCTTGGTGTTTTTGACATGCGTCTCAATATTAGAAACGACTTGTTTGGTTTTTGTAATGCGCTTCGTGTGTCGAAACGACTTATTAACTCGCTGCTTTGAAGTGGATCTGCATAATAAACAAGGTACATATTATATTAGGTTTATTTTTCGTAAAACATTGGTTTTTCAAGGAATAAAGTATCTACCGAGCGCACGAACTCTTGTAGTTTACGCCACTGACACGAATCCGCGTCGGTCTGGAACTTGAGTCGCAAAAGCGCCTTCTTCCACAGCTCCAGGGAGTCGGTGTGGCGAGCGTCGTCAGCCTTGTACACCTTGCAGTCGATGTAGTACTCTCCGTTGATGCTCGCTGCTCGCCGCTCGCAGCCGTTGGCGACTCGGTTAACGAAGAATGATGATAAACATGTACTCGATGAGTCGTCTTTTGGCGCGGTGTCAGACCCGTAGTTGTTACTGATACCAAATACATCATTATCAGTATTGGTTTTTTTACTGAAACAACAACGAAAGCTTCTATTAGTTCATCATACACTTACAGGTTACGTTTACTGTTTAGATACGCATAGGGGAAAAAAAATACACTCGGTCAAAAAAGGGACTTGCAGAACATGAGAGACGTACTTACGAATAAAAATGACAGATGATTTAAACTGGTATGGCGAACTAAATTATTGAATAGTTTGTTTACCTCGTACGAATTAAATTCGTTGATGGTGGATGCGACTTGCGTTTCCTAACGTTGTCTGCAGACGGTTTGCGGCTGCGTTTGGTTTTCTGATCGGTGATCGGAGCTTGTTGAAAGTATTCGCACTCAGACTCAGACCTGAAATAAAGATACAACAAAATAATAGTTAAACATAAGGATTACGATTAGTACATCGGGTCAGATCTCCGAACTATGTACTGAGTGGAAAGTTTTATACTTACATTTTCCAATTATGTCCAAACGGTATGGCAGGCTGGCAGGTGTAGTGACTGACGACCGTAGGCAGCGGTTAGCTATCAAAACTGATATTGATGGGATAACGCAGCAGGATCGCAGAACACTTCTTGAAGATTACTTCCACACTTGTAGACTTCAGTTAGCTTGTACCGAGTACTTCGAAAACATGTAGCTTATAAATCGGAAAACGAATGATAATTCACTATATTAAAAATGACTACAACCGTTCATATAATGTTGTGTAAAACAACTTTTTTCCTTAGACGCATTATAGTTACTATAGAAGAACTTCATATGTAAGCAGTTTGAAAACAAAATCCTCTGAGCACGATGCGCAGCAAGCAGAAATAGTCTTTACGATGTATAGATATAAAGTTCTTCGACGGTACTTCACCAAAAAGTGAAGACTAAGGATGTTTCAGGTAGCATCGAATGACGACACAGCGAAACGACTTAGGGTTGACAAAACGTTAACCAGTAGATAAGTTATCAACAACACTAATAGGGAATATTCTTGTAAGTAATTTAATTATTTGGCAATCCAGAGATAATCATTAGATTAGTATTTATTATGTTATAGACCCAAGTTTTACTTGTAATACTTACTTTTATGTTCGAATGAAGTAGCTACAGGAAATAAGTTAACTTGTAACAGTAACAAATTTTAAATGAACTTAATTTTTAATTCTATTCTTAAGGGTAGAAGCCAAAGTACTACATTTTATTTATTTTATGATAGTGTACCTAGTTTCTGATACTTATCCATACCTTAATATGTATGCGTGACAACCTTGACTAAAATAGCTTACTGTTGTGAATGCAACTTAGCTAACGAAAAAAGAAACAAGGTCACACGTGTAATGTTTTACGCAATAACAATTATTTCAATCAAATATTTTATTGATTGTTCGAAAATTGATAGTATGAATAGGTACTCAATAACGAATACTTCGTTAGTTAGTAACGTTTAAAAGTCAAAACCTAAAAATAAATTTTACATTATCTCAAAGGTACGCCGCGTGACGGAGTGACCTTTAATCATTTAAAAAATATATGGATTCATGGCGAATGTCGATAATCTCCCGAAGCAGCTAGTACCTGACGTTTAGTATGGTGATCTGAATACAGCCACACATTTGAACTAAGTACATAAAATTGAAACATTTATGTACAACATTAAGTAATTTGCGAGAAGGTAACTATTGAAAATGTTTGGTATTTTCGTTTCAAATGTTGTTGATTTTAATAAAAAATAGGTACTAACCGATCTTTCTTTTTTTCAGAAACATATTGATACCTACAGTATTATAATCTCCCGAAGCAGCTAGTACCTATCGATTAGTATTGTGATCTGAATACACCCATACATTTGAACTACATAAAATTGGAACATTTATGTACAACATTAAGTAATTTGCCAGAAGGTAACTATTGAATAAGTTTGGTATTTTCGTTTAAAACGTTGTTGATTTTAACAAAAAAAAGGTACTAACCGATCTTTCTTTTTTTTTTTTTTTTCAGAAACATTGATACCTAATCAGATGCACTGGTTGACGAATAAGTAATCATCAAACTTGAAGACGTATGCAGACCTGGTCCAGATTAAATAATTTAACAATTCTATCACACTATATTTACTTCGATTCTTCATTAGTTGGTATACGTGGGTAAGATCGTTTCATTTCGAGTTTAGCGTCTGTATTGGGAGATAATTAATTTCAATTTGTAAAATAATGCCCCACTGTTCGGTTTGCAACTTATTTGTAGATAATCGTAGATGGTCTGGTCATTTACGTAGTAATGTTCATAAAAATAATAGTGCGACCACTGTTTTTGACCATGTCGCAATTATTAATTCTGCGTTTAAAAAACGAATCGTTAGTTACAAAATCATCGCAACTGGCGAAGAAATAAATAATTTTCCTGAAATGTTTCTCATTAATATTAGTGATCAAGTTAAAACTCTAATAAACCAATCATTATTGAAACATAAAGCTGTGAAAATAAATTTCGAACTTTTTTCTTTTTTTCTTTTGTTTAAAAATGATCAAAAGGAAATGAAATCGTTCGCCACAAAAAACATTATTATTACTTTTAATTACGATTTTGATTCAATATATAAAGCAACGGTTGATTTACTGTTAAAGAAAATTGAAGAGTTTCAGGAGAGAGATAGTGGCTGGACATTTTCGAACAATTCCCATGTAGAAATAAATATTAACAAATATCAACCTCTCGGCGGATCTAAATTTATAACTTTACCGAAATGTATAAAACATAAAAAAGCTTGTTTGAATATTCGTAACAATGATGAGTATTGCTTTTTATGGTGCGTAGTGGCGGCTCTGTACCCCACTAACCAACATCCCGACAGAGTTTCATCTTATCCCTACTTCCAGGATGTTTTGAATGTTGATGGTTTAACATTTCCGATAACATTTTCGGACATAGCTGTCTTTGAGAAGAATAATCCGTTTTTGAATATTTACGTGTATGGTTTAAAAAATGATAAGACTATCATTGGACCTTTGTATTCAACATCGAATCATAAATCTAAGAGCATCCATCTATTGTTCATTGAAAATAAAACTAATACTCATTATTGTCTTATCAATGATTTACCGCGTCTAGTCAGAAATCAGATGACCAAACATCATGGTAAACTGTACTTCTGCGAAACGTGCTTATTGTTTTTTCCAACGCGCAGCCGAATTGAATCACATCTATGTGGAGGGATTGCCACAGTATTACCAGAAAAAGGAACATTTTTAAAATTCAAAAATTATGATAGAAAACAAAACATTCCTTTCGTCATATATGCCGATTTCGAAACGATACTCAAACCAATTTCCGGCGATGAATTCAACACCGCTAACACGTCATACTCACATCGTCACGTGGCGGCCGCGTTCGCCTATAATGTAGTGTCATCATTTAACGATAGGGTTGATGGCTATAGAAGTTATCGCGGAAAAGATTGTGTTTCAAAATTTATACATTTACTGACTGAAGATGCTAAAACAATACACAGAATTCTAACTAAAAGCGAGCCTATGATATTCACAGAAATAGATGCTCTTGATTTCAAACGCGCTGTTAAGTGCTACCTTTGTGAAAATTTACTGTTGAGCGATAGAGTAAGGGATCACTGTCATATTACAGGCCGGTACCGAGGTGCAGCACATCGACACTGCAACCTACAACACAAAGTACCAAAATTCATCCCAATATTTTTTCATAACTTAACCGGGTACGATTGTCATTTATTTATTAAAAAGTTAGGCGAAATTCCAGGACAAATTAAAATAATACCCAAGACTAAGGAAAAATATATATCGTTTACAAAGTTTATTCCTATTGCTGATAACGAGTTTATACAACTAAGGTTTTTAGATTCATTCAACTTTTTAGGAACTAGTTTAGACAAACTTGCTAAAACATTGCAAGTAGATGATTTTGTTAACCTTAAATTATTTTTTACTGATGAAACACAATTTAGTTTGCTGACTCGTAAAGGTGTGTACCCATATGACTATATGAAAGATTGGAAATGTTACGATCAAAAGTCATTACCATCTAAATATTATTTTCATAATTCTTTGACTAACGAAGGTATTAGCGATGAAGATTATAATCATGCTCAGAATGTGTGGGCTGAATTCAATATTAATGACCTAGGCGAGTATACAGATCTATACTTAAAAACAGACGTGCTTTTGTTAACAGACATATTTCAAAAGTTTCGGAAAACATGTAAACAACATTACAAACTCGATCCTGCCTTTTACATAACTGCACCCAGTTTATCGTTCGATGCAATGTTGCTAAAAACAGGTGTTCAGTTAGAACTGATTTCGGATTTAGCTATCGTTAGAATGATTCAAAGCGGTATACGAGGAGGTTTGTGCATGTGTTCCCATCGGTATGCAAAAGCAAATCACAAATACATGCCGGAACATAATGCATCACAGCCTCAGAGTTTCATAGTATATCTAGACTGTAATAACCTATACGGCTTTAGCATGTGTCAGTATTTACCGTATTCTAGTTTTAGATTTCTTGATGAAAATGAATTAACTAATTTTCGTGTTGAAAATGTCGAGCATAACTCTGAGTGGGGCTTTATATTAGAGGTCGATCTTTTGTATCCTGAACATTTACACAAACACCACAATGATTTACCATTTTGTCCTGAGAAATGTATACCTCCAGGAGGTAAAACGAAGAAACTAGTTGCAAATTTGCATAATAAGTACAACTACGTAATACATTACGTTCATTTAAAAAAGTGTTTAGAACACGGTTTAATATTACGTAAAGTTCACAAAGCTATTACTTTCAGACAAAGTCCCTATTTAAAACAGTACATAGAATTAAACACTCGATTAAGACAAAAGGCAAAAAGTTCTTTCGAACAAGACTTCTTTAAATTGTTAAACAACAGTGTTTTTGGTAAGACATTAGAAAATACTGAAAATAGAGTAACTGTTCATTTAGTTAATCAATGGTGCGATCAATCTAATCGAACTAAGAAATTTACATCCGCTGAGAGACTTGTAGCCAACCCCTATTTCCATAGCGCTTCTATTCTTACTGAAAACTTAGTTGCAATACAAATGAAACCCGACCAAATTATTTTAGATAAACCTATTTATATCGGATTCACTGTATTAGAACTTTCTAAGACACATATGTATGACTTTCATTACAATATTGTAAAACCTTTTTATGCAGACCGAGTACAGTTGTGTTATACAGATACCGATTCGTTTGTCTATAAAATATTCACGTTTGATTTTTATCGTGACATGAAGTTAAATTTTTTACAATATTTCGACACCAGTAACTATGATGTTAAAAATGATTTTAACATACCAATTATGAACAAAAAAGTTCCAGGTTTGTTTAAAGACGAAATGGGGGGAAAATATATCTCAGATTTTGTTGGTTTGAGATCAAAACTTTACTCGATAAAAACAGTCGATAAAATCATTAAAAAAGCAAAAGGAGTAAAATCAAGTGTAGTAAGAGACTTAAATATATCAGATTATGAAAATATTTTGTTAGATGGTGGAATTATTCGTAGAAAAAATGTTATGTTTAAATCCATAAAGCACGAAATATTTACTAAGAGTGTCAACAAAATTGCCTTATCTCGAAATGATGATAAACGTTCAATATCTGTAGATCGAATATCAGGGTCCGTGGGTTACGCCCCCGGTGTGTTTTGCCCCCGTGGTGGAAGCCCCCGATTTTAAATTAAGTTATTATAGTTGATTTCGCCGAAATAAAAATATTTTTTACTAGATACAGACGATGAAAAAAGTGTTTCGGAACCAAATACGTAGACAAACTTACTAAATAAGTATTCTAACTAACACAATATTGGATACTATAAACATGCTACAAGGATATTCACTTTATTACTATATTACAATTATTTACTTTAGATGCATTACTTTGTACTTTGTCTAAACGAGGCGCCCGTGCCCGGCCAAACTGGTTTTACACAATAGCCAGATCGAATTCTAAAAGAAAGAGATAAGTAGTCAAAGAAAGGGAAAGATAGGGTTGAAAACAATAGAGTCCAGGGTGACGGACAGTGAAAATAGCAAACATAGCGATGGGCACTATTTCTATCCCTTTCCCACATAGTTGCAATATGTTACTGATAAGAAAGTTTAGTCGGTCATGTTAACTCAAAATGGCAAGTCCAGGTCCTTCACGGGGCTTAGCACAAACCAATTACAAAATAATTTCAAATAAACTAGGTGGAAGAACGTTACTACATGTCGGATTTGCTTATAATCTTCATAGGAAAAATAATAAATCGAGTGTGTGGACATGCGTAAATAAAAGACATGGCAAGTGTAGTGGTTCTATAAAATTAAGTGAGGAAAGTGACAATGTACAAATCCAAAAGTGTCATAATGCTGAGTGTCAACCTAACTTAATGCAAAATGAAGTTAGAGTTGTTATGGAAAAATTAAAAAAGGAAGTGAAAACGAGTTTCTCGAGCTCTATACAACAAAAATTTGAAACAAAATTTGCCGAGTTAAAAAACACAGACACAGCCTTCGATGAATACATACCCAAATTCAATAATATCAAGCAACAGTTATACAACTCTCGAAAGAAAGCCTTAAATGTAGAAAAGACACAGTTTCGTAATCCAGCTGAAGTCATTATACCTGAGATTTTTCAAAAATATCTATTAGTTGATTACTGTGAGAACGACAACAGAATTATAGTATTCGTATCAGCACAGGCTTTAAAACACATCAAAAATATACAACACTACTTCGGGGATGGTACATTTGATTGTTGTCCAGGTCCATTTTACCAAATATTTACCATTCATGGAGATATGGGAAGTGATGCACAAGCAACCAATATTGTGCCTATATTTTATGTGCTACTAGTTAATAAAGAAAAAAGTACATATGAAGTCATGTTTAAAAAAATTAAAGAAGCTGTGCCGGACTTCAGCCCCATGAAATTCACTGTAGATTTTGAATTAGCTACAATGCTGGCAATAAAAGAGGTATTGCCAGCGGTCACAATACATGGCTGTAATGTTCACTTCCAAAGAGCCATTTACAGAAAAGCGAAGTCTTTAGGTTTATTGGCACACGAAGAAACAACATTGTATGTGAAACTGTGCACCTGTCTAGCATTTCTTCCTAAAGAAGATATAGAAGATGGTTGGCTTTCCGTAATGGAAAACAGGTAATTTTAATTTTCATTTTATTTTAAAGTTTTAACAGCTCATAGATTGTTTTTATAAGTACGCAAAAATAAAAATAATGCTTAGGTATATACGACATGTCATATATATCATAATTTTTGTTTTCAGTATTCCCGATGAAAAAGTCACCCAATTCAACGATTATTTCGTTGAACAATGGCTTGAGCCTCCGGGGATGATCTCAAAGTGGTGTTGCTATAAAGAACGACATAGAACCACAAATTTAGTGGAGGCCTGGAATCAACGGCTTCAGTGCTATCTGGGCCGAAAACCATCATTATTATCGTTTTTGGAAATTATAACAACTGATATTTCTACGTATACCACAGGTCAAGTGAGGTAAAATGCTGATTACTTACATAACGCTTAATATATCAGTAATTCATTTTTTTTACTCTTAGTAAATAATCTTTATCTTATACTTTCAGATTACGAAGAAATGACAGTCCTATAAGTAAAAGGAAAAAATCTTCAATAATCAATGACAAACTCATTGCTAAGCTGACAGACAAATATGAAAAGAAACAAATTACAATTATGGAGTTTTTGGAACAAATCCGTCCGTATGTGCAAGTCAAGCAAAAATAATCACCTACTTACTTAGCTTAAAAATAATGATTTTGCATGTTTATTGTTACATAATTACTACATTTTAATTTTATATCTATATCAATGTTGTAACCTCCATAGTCACTGCATATAAATGACTTAAATTACATAATTTAATTACAAAGTTCAAATCATCCTAATATTTTTACTATGTTTTTCTTCTTTTGTTACTTTTGTTATCTGTGATTTTAAATGTTAATTGTTTTTATTATATTTTAGTGTTTGAACATTCTGTTACCAATCTTCTAAATATTTAAGTAGATGCCTACCTATATACTTAGTACGTAAATAGTATATAAGTACTTAAAATAATCCTAATTTTAAACTGTGATTTTTAATTTCGTATCTGTGATTTTGCATGTTATTGTTGCTTTATTTTAATGTTTGGTTTTATTTGTTATCAAAGTTGTATTTACGTAGATACCTATTATTATTTATTAGACATTTAATTTAATTTTTATTACATATTAAGTACCTACGTATTACCTATTATTACCCATTAGTACCTATTATTAGATAAGCAAACGTTTGTTACACCGACATTAAAGATTTATAATAATAAACTATGATTTTGATTTTAATAATGAACCATGACTTAGACATTTTTTATAATAGGTTACACTTTGCTATCTGACTGTACTTTTGATAAAAATATTTAACAAATAAATATTATAGTACTAAAACGAAATCGGGGGCTTCCACCACGGGGGCAAAACACACCGGGGGCGTAACCCACGGACCCGAATATCAACGCGAGCCTGGGGTCACTCACTTATTTTAAAGAGCGAAAATTAATTTTAAGATTAAGCTAATTAGTAATAGAGTTCGAATATAATAGATGTAACCTATGTAATATAATTTTAAAATATACCTAGATAACTTTTTAATGTTTGTTATATATAATTCATAGTTTTAAAAACCTAAGTTAATGTAAAACATTTAAATAAAATGTGGATAATTATGACTACTTATTTAATTTATGTTTTAAAACATCATCCTCCTTTTTGTAGTCGGTTAAATAAAATGAAACCTGACCAAGATTCAATTTTCAACATGAAGTGCATGTTGAAACTTGAATCGTTCATTTGTCAGAGGTAAAATGTATTTTGTATGTAATACAATAAGACTGATTATACAATTTTCGAAGAGCTATGTTTGCGTCAACTGCATAACGCTGATCATACAAAATACCTACTACAAACACACAACAGTGCATTGTCCTCACAAATGCTTAGTTAACATTCTAATCTAAAAATAGAGTTCGAATATAATTTATGTAACCTATGTAATATAATCTTAAAATAGTTCTTAAAATATACCTAGATAACTTTTTAATGTTTGTTATATATAATTCATAGTTTTAAAAACCTAAGTTAATGTAAAACATTTAAATAAAATGTGAATGATTATGACTACTTATTTAATTTATGTTTTAAAACATCATCCTCCTTTTTTGTAGTCGGTTAAATAAAATGAAACCTGACCAAGATTCAATTTTCAACATGAAGTGCATGTTGAAACTTGAATCGTTCATTTGTCAGAGGTAAAATGTATTTTGTACGTAATACAATAAGACTGATTATACTTTCGAAGAGCTATGTTTGCGTCAACTACATAACGCTGATCATACAAAATACCTACTACAAACACACAACAGTGCATTGCCCTCACAAATGCTTAGTTAACATTCAAATCTAAAATGTGAATTATTGCGAAGGTATATTTTTTTTTTTGTCATTTACGAAATAATACTCATCTTGAGTACTTGTACTAAGCACACAGTGTTGTACTTTATGCGAGCATGTCATCGGTAAGTTTCCCAATTTATTTTTATATTGTTTAGTAACTATCGATTGAACTCGCAGCAATTTTGCTCACAGTTTTGAGTGAATCTGCTATGAATATTTTAACCCGCTGAAAATTCGTTTATGCATCACTATATCAACATCTACGTTTAAGTTTAAAATTAATGAGTGTCTCTTTCTTTCCAGATTACAGAATCAGATATTATGTTTAGCCAGTACGTCCAAAATCCTTATGAAGGATTCTCTGAAACGCTTCACAACGAACCCGACCACAGCAAACAAGTGACGAAAGAAAAGAAATCAAAACAACGATGCAGGGAAAAGTCGAAGAAGCAAAATCCAACTAAATCTTTTGTGATGAGCCGATTACAGCGACGAGGGATCAAATTAATTAAAATATCGGTCGTAGATCTGTGCAATAACACTCCGCAAACCATTGACAGTGACAGTGATAGTGAAAACGTTATTATAAGTGCTCAATACATCGTTAAAGACGCTATCGATAATGTTATGGACGAAACAGAATCTTTGGTTAAAAAAATATCTAAATCTTTAATAGATAGTGATTTTTAGTACTTAACTGTTTGCGTAAGCAATTTTTTAGGTAAATACTTAGTACTTATTACGTTGTTTTATTTAATTTTAAAGTAGATTGTTTTATTTGAAGATGTGTTGGGTGTTTAACAAAATAAAAGCAGATTTAATATACAAATTATTTTTTATTCATGAAACCAATAACCTTAAAAGTAGGTACACATTTATAACTGTAAATACTTTCTTATACATAACACATTTTTAAGAGCACAATGCTTTAAATGATTATTACAATTTAAATTAGTTTTTCCTTCACAGTATCTTTTATGTAAAATAAAGAAGTTAGGACATTTTTCGGTCCCCAGGTCTGATACTTTACAGTTCTCACAAAGTTCCTTTATCCACTTTACTTTCTCCAAACCATTAACAACGATTTCCTTATTTGTTAGATAGAGAGCGATTATACGACGAAATTCTCTATAGTCGATATACCCTTCGTTCCAATAAATACCTCTGTTTTTTTCCAGCCATTTAACTTGCCTCTTTTCGTCACTCGTTAAGTGTTTAAACAAGTATGGTGGTTTTATTAAAAATGTTTGGGTATAATCATGGCTAGCAAAAGCTAACTCTTTTATTATAAAATTATTGTACAGGTCTTTAAACCCTTGAACATCTACTATAACAGTTTTCGGATTCATGATATTTTTCTCACAGTATTACTTAAAGGTTTATATTCAATAATACAGTCGCTCAATATAAGACAATACGCAGAAGTTTGATCTGGTATTTCCGAATCACTCTCAATTTCCACTCTTACGTCCACAATAGGGCCTGTCTTTACATTATCAGCTTGTCTAGAAGCGTCGGTCGCGTGTTGAGTTCCGCGACGCTTTTGTTGAAATCAATCTCTTAACCGGTCGTTTTTGGTGGACAATGGACCATGACCCAGTTGTTTGAGTTAATAACCCCTATCTTGGTGTAATAACACGGGTTTTGGACATATTTGGGAGAAATAGTTTGAAGGTCATTCAAGTGACGCTATTGGGGAACGAGTGATTTGAAGACCGCATGCTGTGATTGCCTCAGCCTAATTGGAAGCAGAATCTTGCCAGAAGAATACTCGTAACGTCACCACACAATACAGATACACTCACTTACATACATATCTCCAGGTTGGCACCAGAGCAGTGTCCTTCAACCATGAGGTAAGTTGTTTTGTTGTATGGTAGGTGAGCTGTTCTCTTATATATTGTCTGCTACGCGTACGGCGGAAAGTACGCTAGCCACTCTTGTCTCTAGAGCCCCACGGTTAGCACGCTTCCACATAATAATTAAAACCTTATGTGGGCCTAGTCTGGCAGCGTACATTTTGGTATGCAGAGGCGTGGTTTTAACCTACAAAACCACCAAATTGGTAGTTTTACAGTAGGCTAATTACTTGGCAGTCTCTATAGGGGAAGTAGTAATTCGCTGTAAATATTTGTTATCGGTAATTAATTGTTTGTTTGAAATAATTTGGAATTTATTGAGTCGAGTAACTCATATTGCCGGGGGTCAACCAGGTTTGCATATATGCTTCAGAGTTGGTTAGATTGAGCTATGCTATAACCTCTTGTTGTTGTTATTTGACCTCTGTTGTATTGAATGTCAGGAAGACATTAAAATATTGAGTTTGTACCATTGATATGGTTATTTGTGAAAATTAATATTTGAAAAATTATTGGCATTTTTGAGTATTACCATTGTTTTGAGTTGGAATAAAGGATCATTATTGTTGTACCATTAACAAAGTGGTTTGTGAACTTAACATTTGGAATTGGATTGGAATTTGAATATTTGAATTGAATTGTGAAATAGAATGTTGAACGTTGATATTGGTTTAAAATTAAAATAAAAGTGTATTGTTGAATTGAAAAGAAACCAATATTTTGTTACTTCTTGAGTTGCTGATTAGTCAGTTTGGATTGAAACCAATTGTTGTAGTTACTTTGTAAATTGATTGTTTGAACTTTGTTACTTAATTATTTTGTTTGGTATATTGAATTGTATTGTTTGTGCAATGGCATACAAAGCGGTGAGAGAGGCAATCAGTGGATTGACCACACAGCTGCGGTGGTTCGCTTCAGCTGCAGCGACCGCTGAGCGCCAGGATCTTGAGGGGATCACTCTTGCTCGGTTCGAGCAGTTGAACTTGAGACTCGGCAACGTTGATGCTCTGCTCACCCGCTACAACCAGTACATTTGTGAAGTGGATTTGGAAGTGCTGGACCAAGCAGCACGTGACAAGGTCCTTGCTGACTACGACCAGATCTTGGACCTGGGGGATGTCATTGGTCAACGTGCTCGGGAAATATTGGAGAGCCGGACACCTGTCCAGGTCAAACCGGAGACCTCGGTTGTTTCAGGTCCCGGACTATTGAGTAGACTGCCTACCTTGGAACTGCCACACTTTAACGGTCGCTTGGACCAGTGGTTAAGTTTCCGAAACCTGTTTGAAAGTTTGGTTGATGCACGCTCGGACCTCAGACCCGCCCAAAAGTTGGCCTATTTGTTGTCTGTCTTGGAAGGTGAGGCCCGAGCCTTGGTGCAGCATCTGTCTTTGACTGACTCAGCCTACCCTACCGCTGTGGAGTTACTCACCCGGCGGTACCAAAATAAACGTTGTTTGGCTGACGTTCATATTGGATTGATTTTGGGGTTACCGGTCATTACTGGATTGTCAGCATTGCGTACTGACCTGTTGAACCCGTTGGTGGCAGCGACCAACGCTTTAAAGCAATTGGACTTGCCGGTGGACCATTGGTCTTACCTTTTGGTGCACGTTGTGCTGCAACGGCTTCCTGCCGATTTGAGGGCTCGTTTCGAGCAAAAGTATGGTGGGGATAGTGTCACACATCTCCCCCCATTTGATGACCTCGTCCAATTTTTGGAGGATGAGTGTCGGTTTGTAGACAACTCTGGCGTTGCCACTGAGTCATGCCAACCGTCTTCCCGGCCACGAGACCAGGGACGGACTAGGGCTCGCGGGCCTGTTGATGGTCGCCCCGCCGCTCGTTTTGCTGCCACCCAGAGTCGTCCTGGTTGTGAGTTCTGTAAGGACACGGGGCATGGCATGGCAACTTGCGCGGCCTTTTTGAAATTGCACGTGAGTGCCCGCCGCCGAGTTGCCAGTGCACGCCGTCTGTGCTTCTCATGTTTGGGGGCTCACTTCCATCGGGACTGCCCCAACCCCCGCCCTTGTGAAATTTGTAGGGGGTCCCATTTGGACATATTGTGCACTAACGCGAACCACGCTGGCAGACCAGCCTCTGTTGAAGGTTCGCGTACGAGGGGGCACCATGGAGTTGGTCACCGGGCTTCTGCCTCGCCGGTTCAGAACCGAGGAGAGGCCCGCAATTTTGAGCGCCGCACTCCACCCCCCGCGCAAGTTGATCGGGAGCCGCGCGACCGCCATTTGCTCTCCCCGCGTAAAGGCGATTACGCAATTGTTGTTAGGCACCGCTGGCCAGACCAGCACCGCCTTCCCTCCCCTCCTTTGGCGGAACGTCCCCGGTTGGAGTCACGCCCCCCGCCATTCAGGCCTCCGGTGGGATATGCCAATCCAGCGATGGCGCGTGGCTCGGGACACCGCGCGGACGAGGAGTTTGGCCTCCATCCTCGTCGCGAGGGACTTAAGCTTGGGTGCGGAGCCTGGGTGTGCGGCGATCGGTCGCCGCCCAGGCATTGTTAGGACATTGGCGCCTGCCCCGCTAAGGTACCCCTCAGATCGACACGGTTTTGTTGCCAACGGCATCGGTCAGGTCTGGGGGCCCACGGGGGACTCTGTTGTGGTCCGTGTCATTATGGACATGGGAGCCCAGGGTTGCCTTTTGTCTATTGTTTTGTTGTTTTGTTTGTATTGTTTTGGGCAAAATTGTTTTCTTGAGCGCCTTTGGACTGCGGGACTTGGCTGGGACGAGCCAATTCGGGAAACCCTGTTGGAAGATAGGCTCCAATTTGTATCCGCACTCCCTGCAGTCAACGAGGTCGTGTTACCCCGCGCTATCCTCCCCCCTGGGAGCTACTCTGCTACCCTTGTTTGTGATGCGTCTCCGCACGGTTATGCAGCTGTTGTTTGTCTGCGCACCGTCTGCGCACAGGCCAGGTGAATTTGTCACTGGTCTTGGCCAAGAGCAAGGTGGCCCCCCTCCGGACGACACTGACCACCCCTAAGTTGAATTGTCAGGGGCGGCGCGTCTTGTGCGTCTATTGAACCACGTTGCTCACACTTTGGGTGGAACTGTGGACATTCGGGTTTCTTACGCCTGGACGGACAGTCAAATTGTTTTGTGTTGGTTGAAGACGTCCGTCCACTATTTGGAGGTCTTTGTTGCGTACCGAGTGTCCCAGATTCAAAATTTTGATACGCCTTTGATTTGGAGGCCCTTGCCTGGAGATTTGAACCCAGGCGCCGTGGCCTCACGTAGGTGCATGGCACCCCGCCTGTTTGCTTACCCCCTATGGTGGGGACCAGACTGGCTGACTCATCCCGAGGATGATTGGCCTCGATCGCCAGTCTTGATGTCGGGTCCTTTGCCCGGGCTCAAGGTGCTCGCTGTTGGAACAAAGGACCCTGAGTTTGTTGAGTCGATTTGGCTCCCTCCACAAATTGTTGAATTGTTTTTCTGTTGTTGAATTGTTGGTGACTGATCGTCACATTAAGAACTCGCATGCCGGTTGCAATGCGCTGTTGGCCATTCTGCAGCGAGAGTTTTGGATATTGTCGGGAGCCGTTATTAAGTTGAACCCCTTTTTTGGACGATACGGGTCTTTTGTTGTTTGGTTGTTGACGGTTGAGTCACTCTAGCCTTCCTTATGGGGTCCGTCACCCCCTTTTGTTGCCTAAGGAGGGCCATTTGGTTGTTTTTGGTGTTTGTTGTTGTTTGACCCGCCAGCCTGCCCCCATTGGGGGGGTATTTTTGAGGCCGCGGTGAAAGCGGCACAGGGACTCTGGCGCAGATTGTTGGGAGACACCGTTCTCACCTTTAAGGAGTTAGCTACGGTATTTTGCCGCATTGAAGCTATGTTGAACTCGCGTCCATTGTGCCCGCTGTCTTCGGACCTGAACGTCTTGGAGGCCCTGACCCCGGGCCATTTTTTGATTTGACAGCCACTTGTCGCCCTGCCGGAGCACCCTTTTGTCAATGTGAGCCAAAATTGGCTATCGCGGTTTCAGTTGGTGCAGCAGCTCGCTCAGAGTTTTGGAAGCGTTGGAGCTTGCGAGTATTTGCACATCCTCCAGCAGCGCGTCAGGTGGACTGATAACGCGCAACCTTGTCGGGATTGCCAAGTGATTAGCGGACGGGAAGGCCCGTCCGGGGGGGGTAGATGTTGAGTCCCGAACGATTTGTTTACTCTATGCGCCTACGTTTCTAAACGAGTAACAGAGTGACATCTCTCTTGACAGTTTGACGTTGACACTTGACAGCTCTCGGTCGATTTGCCGCTAAAAGAAGCGTCGGTCGCGTGTTGAGTTCCGCGACGCTTTTGTTGAAATCAATCTCTTAACCGGTCGTTTTTGGTGGACAATGGACCATGACCCAGTTGTTTGAGTTAATAACCCCTATCTTGGTGTAATAACACGGGTTTTGGACATATTTGGGAGAAATAGTTTGAAGGTCATTCAAGTGACGCTATTGGGGAACGAGTGATTTGAAGACCGCATGCTGTGATTGCCTCAGCCTAATTGGAAGCGGAATCTTGCCAGAAGAATACTCGTAACGTCACCACACAATACAGATACACTCACTTACATACATATCTCCAGGTTGGCACCAGAGCAGTGTCCTTCAACCATGAGGTAAGTTGTTTTGTTGTATGGTAGGTGAGCTGTTCTCTTATATATTGTCTGCTCCGCGTACGGCGGACAGTACGCTAGCCACTCTTGTCTCTAGAGCCCCACGATTAGCACGCTTCCACATAGTAATTAAAACCTTATGTGGGCCTAGTCTGGCAGCGTACAGTTGAGGTACACTCTAACATCACGAACATGACAATGATCGAATTGAGACATATCAGAACTGCTATTGTTTTTTCTATTTGTCTGTAGTCCCATAATAATATATCTTGGTTTCTCTATTTGCGAGGATGTTTTGATTGACCAGGTATGTTTCGTTGTTTTAGGTAAAGTAGGATATTCGTACAAATCCCAATTTCTAAAAATCATCTGGAGCGGTCGATCTTTCTCTAGCAGTTTTAACAAACTTATTTTCTCCTTATCTGACACTTTAACATGCGGTACACGCCAAACAATTTTATTTATCTGAACATCATCTACGACTTCACCAGTATTCAGTTTTACAGCGTTGAGGTTAGTATTGCTTCGTAACAATATCAATTCGTGTCTACTATTTATCACTACTTTCTTAAAATCTTCTGCAAATCCGAGAATGTTACAAAGTGGTATTGAAGCAGAAAAATTACCTCCATTAATATTTTTTATCAAATCAAATCAAATCAAATCAATTTATTTCGGGCTACAAAGACCCATAACATAAATACCTTACAGACTAACATACATACAAATAAAAAACAATTTAAAACTATTGTACACGAAGTGACGGCGTCGTGTTGCGCTGCGTGGTGTCGCGTAGCCTTCCGCGGAATCGCCGATACACGACACCCTTCGGCCAAAACTCTGCCTTGAGGTAGGTCTCGATTTGTACAGTTGGAACTCGCACCACGAATGACTTGAAATTCGTGTTGTGGCGCGATTCCAACTTCTCGACCCTCAAAGTGAAGTTCGTTTTCACTCGTACATACTCCACGATCTCCTCAACCTTCGTGGTGTAATGCAGACGTGAAATATACAGCTGCGTCGTAGGCACAGCAGGGCGCAGCAGCATGTTGGGTCCACTCGGAGCTGTTCCACACTGGTTTCGTGAACAGGGCTTCTTCTTCTTCCTTTCCACTTTCGTGAAACCCTCTTCATCAACTTGTCCCGTTCTCGGCAACGAGTTACGGACCGCAGCCAAGGCCGGTAGTGCAACCTTCGTCTGGTTTTCCCCAATTTTATTCTGCCGCATAGACTGCGACACACCTGATTTTCTCGTGGTGACAATAGCGGCGTAGGCACGGTTTGGGGTCGACGTACCTACGTGTGACGTTTCCGCAGCCGGTGTTGTGGCGCGGGTGACGGCGGCGGCGGGCAGCGCTTGGTCAGCATTATGGGCAGCCGGTGACGCACTTGTGTTCGCCGATTCTAAACTGCCGATTGATGCAATTCGCGCCCCTCGACGTGTATTCACCTTAGAGGCCTCTGGTGACCCAATTACTGAACCCACTTTGCGCAACATTGTTATTTCCGCTCGCAGTTCAGTGTTGGTTTTTTCCGCAACCTCCATACGGGACTGCATCTTGGTCATCTCCACCTTCAAGGTAGTGATGTCCTTTAGCAGCCGTGTAACGTCAACGTGATCGAACGTGATGGGAGGCAGCTTACCCAGCTCCTTCGCCACGAAATCTGGCACGTCGTCCGGGTCGGTCTTCTTCAACATATCAAGAATATCTTGAATGCTCTTCTCAGTTCCATCTCTGCGGCGAGACGGCATCTGGTCCAGCTTTCCAAGTGACTGGAACAGTAGCAGTTTACCACTGCTGATCTCATCCTCCTTGTAATTGGACCGGCATATCTGCAGGATGCTCACCTCGTCCATGTAGTCGATGGCATGGACTAGGAACGCCAGCAATTCGTTGACTATGAGTGGTTTGGAACTCATAGTGACAGTACGGGCAGCGGCTATGGCCGCGCTACACGTGAATGAAATTCGCTCCGTGCACAGCGGAAACACGTCCGTATTTGACCGCGCATCGCACTGCACTGCGTTTATGCCATCGATATTCCAACCCCATGCATAAGATATCTTCGATTCACTCTCATTCATAGACACTAATGATTTCATCGTAGTAGTCACACCAGCGTTTTTTATTTTATCAATTTCCACTCCATTTAATTCGTATCTTATATCTTGAAACAAGTAGAGTAGAAAATTATTTGTTAAAGAAACACTACTCGCTTTATCTTTTGAATCTTTTTTGCTAACGATTATAGTTCCTTCCAAATACAAAGTGCTCGCTGACGGTAGTATATACAGATCCTGTTGATTAATAGGTATGCGGATTTCATCGTTCCTGTTGAAGCTTGTTACGTAGGGTTTGTAAGAATGAAATTCAATTCCTTCAACAGTGTTGTCGTAAGTTGGAGCAGATAAAACATCTAAGATATTCATTTTAGCAAACCAATTGCTTTAAGAAATTCCTTATTGTCTCTTGTTAATTTAATTTTTTTCTTAGACCGAGGTCTTATTTGTTTGATCACTTTAGTTGAACTGACGTTCCCACTTTGTTGAAGTTCTTCTATAGTAACTATAATGCGTCTAAGGAAAAAAGTTGTTTTACACAACATTATATGAACGGTTGTAGTCATTTTTAATATAGTGAATTATCATTCGTTTTCCGATTTATAAGCTACATGTTTTCGAAGTACTCGGTACAAGCTAACTGAAGTCTACAAGTGTGGAAGTAATCTTCAAGAAGTGTTCTGCGATCCTGCTGCGTTATCCCATCAATATCAGTTTTGATAGCTAACCGCTGCCTACGGTCGTCAGTCACTACACCTGCCAGCCTGCCATACCGTTTGGACATAATTGGAAAATGTAAGTATAAAACTTTCCACTCAGTACATAGTTCGGAGATCTGACCCGATGTACTAATCGTAATCCTTATGTTTAACTATTATTTTGTTGTATCTTTATTTCAGGTCTGAGTCTGAGTGCGAATACTTTCAACAAGCTCCGATCACCGATCAGAAAACCAAACGCAGCCGCAAACCGTCTGCAGACAACGTTAGGAAACGCAAGTCGCATCCACCATCAACGAATTTAATTCGTACGAGGTAAACAAACTATTCAATAATTTAGTTCGCCATACCAGTTTAAATCATCTGTCATTTTTATTCGTAAGTACGTCTCTCATGTTCTGCAAGTCCCTTTTTTGACCGAGTGTATTTTTTTTCCCCTATGCGTATCTAAACAGTAAACGTAACCTGTAAGTGTATGATGAACTAATAGAAGCTTTCGTTGTTGTTTCAGTAAAAAAACCAATACTGATAATGATGTATTTGGTATCAGTAACAACTATGGGTCTGACACCGCGCCAAAAGACGACTCATCGAGTACATGTTTATCATCATTCTTCGTTAACCGAGTCGCCAACGGCTGCGAGCGGCGAGCAGCGAGCATCAACGGAGAGTACTACATCGACTGCAAGGTGTACAAGGCTGACGACGCTCGCCACACCGACTCCCTGGAGCTGTGGAAGAAGGCGCTTTTGCGACTCAAGTTCCAGACCGACGCGGATTCGTGTCAGTGGCGTAAACTACAAGAGTTCGTGCGCTCGGTAGATACTTTATTCCTTGAAAAACCAATGTTTTACGAAAAATAAACCTAATATAATATGTACCTTGTTTATTATGCAGATCCACTTCAAAGCAGCGAGTTAATAAGTCGTTTCGACACACGAAGCGCATTACAAAAACCAAACAAGTCGTTTCTAATATTGAGACGCATGTCAAAAACACCAAGCCGTTTCCACCCACGAAGCGCATTACAAAAACCAAGTCGTTTCTAATACTGAAATGCATGACAAAATCACCAAGTCGTTTCCATTGTTGAAGCGCATTACAAAAACCAACAAGTCGTTTCTAATATTGAGACGCATGTCAAAAACACCAAGTCGTTTCCACCCACGAAGCGCATTACAAAAACCAAGTCGTTTCTTATACTGAAATGCATGACCAAATCACCAAGTCGTTTCCATTGTTGAAGCGCATTACAAAAACCAACAAGTCGTTTCTAATATTGAGACGCATGTCAAAAACACCAAGTCGTTTCCACCCACGAAGCGCATTACAAAAACCAAGTCGTTTCTAATACTGAAATGCATGACAAAATCACCAAGTCGTTTCCATTGTTGAAGCGCATTACAAAAACCAACAAGTCGTTTCCATTGATGAAGCGCAAAACCAACAAGTAGTTTCTAACTATGAAACGCATTTCATAATCACTAAATTAAATCTTAATCATTGATCGTGTCGATAGTTGTCAATACTGTCCGAAGCAAAGCAAACTCGCCTAGTTACTGTAGGCCAGTCGTATAACTCGCATGATCTTTGTATGAGTACAGTAATACCAGTTATTTCTAATACTGAATGTGCCTAATTCCTCAAGTCGTTTCCATTGCTGAAGCGCATTACAAAAAACCAGCAAGTCGTTTCCACCATTTGAAGCGCATATCACTTATCATCAAGTCGTTTCTAACAACGAAACGCACGGCACAATGATCCATATCATCGTCCGCAGCGAGGTGAACTCGCCCAGCTACTGACGGCCAGTGGTATAACTCACATGATCTCCAGGCGAGTACAGTAATATACTACACAGTCGAGTCGATCGTTCAATATTGGGCATACTATGCCACTGGCGCGTAGCGAGGCGCACTAGCCGAGCTACTTGCCGACAGTGGCATAGAATGCCCAATATTACCCTACTCTTATCCACCGCACCTTCCGGGTGGACTGCGATCCTCGATCGGTTCTGCCTGCTGGGGGGCCCAAATAGCGTAATTTCTACATAACTTTAATATTTTGTACTGGACCCATCCTCGAATACGTCGCCGTTGAACTGCCCGCGCGCAGACGCGTCTCTGGACACCTCACACGTCGGTCTAGCTCAGAAAAACGGAAAAAACTTTTGCTAACTCGTTGCGAAAATTCTAACTTAGTGATACAGTGAGCCTCATACAATACGAAATCTTGAATACTAAAAGGCCGATTTGTTCGCGGTTTTCGACGATATCCTTCGTAATTAGGCTACCGCCCACCGTTTTAGCTGTCAGAATCCATTTTTCTTCATGGGAAGTAGGCGAATGTGCTAGGTAGTTGAAGTTTTCGTTATTTTTTTATAACGATAAATAATGTAAATTTGCTTAATATTCTTACTATCTACTCAGTTTATTTTCATATAATTAAGTACTTATCCACCGCACCTTCCGGGTGGACTGCGATCCTCGATCGGTTCTGCCTGCTGGGGGGCCCAAATAGCGTAATTTCTACATAACTTTAATATTTTGTACTGGACCCATCCTCGAATACGTCGCCGTTGAACTGCCCGCGCGCAGACGCGTCTCTGGACACCTCACACGTCGGTCTAGCTCAGAAAAACGGAAAAAACTTTTGCTAACTCGTTGCGAAAATTCTAACTTAGTGATACAGTGAGCCTCATACAATACGAAATCTTGAATACTAAAAGGCCGATTTGTTCGCGGTTTTCGACGATATCCTTCGTAATTAGGCTACCGCCCACCGTTTTAGCTGTCAGAATCCATTTTTCTTCATGGGAAGTAGGCGAATGTGCTAGGTAGTTGAAGTTTTCGTTATTTTTTTATAACGATAAATAATGTAAATTTGCTTAATATTCTTACTATCTACTCAGTTTATTTTCATATAATTAAGTACTTATCCACCGCACCTTCCGGGTGGACTGCGATCCTCGATCGGTTCTGCCTGCTGGGGGGCCCAAATAGCGTAATTTCTACATAACTTTAATATTTTGTACTGGACCCATCCTCGAATACGTCGCCGTTGAACTGCCCGCGCGCAGACGCGTCTCTGGACACCTCACACGTCGGTCTAGCTCAGAAAAACGGAAAAAACTTTTGCTAACTCGTTGCGAAAATTCTAACTTAGTGATACAGTGAGCCTCATACAATACGAAATGTTGAATACTAAAAGGCCGATTTGTTCGCGGTTTTCGACGATATCCTTCGTAATTAGGCTACCGCCCACCGTTTTAGCTGTCAGAATCCATTTTTCTTCATGGGAAGTAGGCGAATGTGCTAGGTAGTTGAAGTTTTCGTTATTTTTTTATAACGATAAATAATGTAAATTTGCTTAATATTCTTACTATCTACTCAGTTTATTTTCATATAATTAAGTACTTATCCACCGCACCTTCCGGGTGGACTGCGATCCTCGATCGGTTCTGCCTGCTGGGGGGCCCAAATAGCGTAATTTCTACATAACTTTAATATTTTGTACTGGACCCATCCTCGAATACGTCGCCGTTGAACTGCCCGCGCGCAGACGCGTCTCTGGACACCTCACACGTCGGTCTAGCTCAGAAAAACGGAAAAAACTTTTGCTAACTCGTTGCGAAAATTCTAACTTAGTGATACAGTGAGCCTCATACAATACGAAATCTTGAATACTAAAAGGCCAATTTGTTCGCGGTTTTCGACGATATCCTTCGTAATTAGGCTACCGCCCACCGTTTTAGCTGTCAGAATCCATTTTTCTTCATGGGAAGTAGGCGAATGTGCTAGGTAGTTGAAGTTTTCGTTATTTTTTTATAACGATAAATAATGTAAATTTGCTAAATATTCTTACTATCTACTCAGTTTATTTTCATATAATTAAGTACTTATCCACCGCACCTTCCGGGTGGACTGCGATCCTCGATCGGTTCTGCCTGCTGGGGGGCCCAAATAGCGTAATTTCTACATAACTTTAATATTTTGTACTGGACCCATCCTCGAATACGTCGCCGTTGAACTGCCCGCGCGCAGACGCGTCTCTGGACACCTCACACGTCGGTCTAGCTCAGAAAAACGGAAAAAACTTTTGCTAACTCGTTGCGAAAATTCTAACTTAGTGATACAGTGAGCCTCATACAATACGAAATCTTGAATACTAAAAGGCCGATTTGTTCGCGGTTTTCGACGATATCCTTCGTAATTAGGCTACCGCCCACCGTTTTAGCTGTCAGAATCCATTTTTCTTCATGGGAAGTAGGTGAATGTGCTAGGTAGTTGAAGTTTTCGTTATTTTTTTATAACGATAAATAATGTAAATTTGCTTAATATTCTTACTATCTGCTCAGTTTATTTTCATATAATTAAGTACTTATCCACCGCACCTTCCGGGTGGACTGCGATCCTCGATCGGTTCTGCCTGCTGGGGGGCCCAAATAGCGTAATTTCTACATAACTTTAATATTTTGTACTGGACCCATCCTCGAATACGTCGCCGTTGAACTGCCCGCGCGCAGACGCGTCTCTGGACACCTCACACGTCGGTCTAGCTCAGAAAAACGGAAAAAACTTTTGCTAACTCGTTGCGAAAATTCTAACTTAGTGATACAGTGAGCCTCATACAATACGAAATCTTGAATACTAAAAGGCCGATTTGTTCGCGGTTTTCGACGATATCCTTCGTAATTAGGCTACCGCCCACCGTTTTAGCTGTCAGAATCCATTTTTCTTCATGGGAAGTAGGCGAATGTGCTAGGTAGTTGAAGTTTTCGTTATTTTTTTATAACGATAAATAATGTAAATTTGCTTAATATTCTTACTATCTACTCAGTTTATTTTCATATAATTAAGTACTTATCCACCGCACCTTCCGGGTGGACTGCGATCCTCGATCGGTTCTGCCTGCTGGGGGGCCCAAATAGCGTAATTTCTACATAACTTTAATATTTTGTACTGGACCCATCCTCGAATACGTCGCCGTTGAACTGCCCGCGCGCAGACGCGTCTCTGGACACCTCACACGTCGGTCTAGCTCAGAAAAACGGAAAAAACTTTTGCTAACTCGTTGCGAAAATTCTAACTTAGTGATACAGTGAGCCTCATACAATACGAAATCTTGAATACTAAAAGGCCGATTTGTTCGCGGTTTTCGACGATATCCTTCGTAATTAGGCTACCGCCCACCGTTTTAGCTGTCAGAATCCATTTTTCTTCATGGGAAGTAGGCGAATGTGCTAGGTAGTTGAAGTTTTCGTTATTTTTTTATAACGATAAATAATGTAAATTTGCTAAATATTCTTACTATCTACTCAGTTTATTTTCATATAATTAAGTACTTATCCACCGCACCTTCCGGGTGGACTGCGATCCTCGATCGGTTCTGCCTGCTGGGGGGCCCAAATAGCGTAATTTCTACATAACTTTAATATTTTGTACTGGACCCATCCTCGAATACGTCGCCGTTGAACTGCCCGCGCGCAGACGCGTCTCTGGACACCTCACACGTCGGTCTAGCTCAGAAAAACGGAAAAAACTTTTGCTAACTCGTTGCGAAAATTCTAACTTAGTGATACAGTGAGCCTCATACAATACGAAATCTTGAATACTAAAAGGCCGATTTGTTCGCGGTTTTCGACGATATCCTTCGTAATTAGGCTACCGCCCACCGTTTTAGCTGTCAGAATCCATTTTTCTTCATGGGAAGTAGGCGAATGTGCTAGGTAGTTGAAGTTTTCGTTATTTTTTTATAACGATAAATAATGTAAATTTGCTTAATATTCTTACTATCTACTCAGTTTATTTTCATATACTTAAGTACTTATCCACCGCACCTTCCGGGTGGACTGCGATCCTCGATCGGTTCTGCCTGCTGGGGGGCCCAAATAGCGTAATTTCTACATAACTTTAATATTTTGTACTGGACCCATCCTCGAATACGTCGCCGTTGAACTGCCCGCGCGCAGACGCGTCTCTGGACACCTCACACGTCGGTCTAGCTCAGAAAAACGGAAAAAACTTTTGCTAACTCGTTGCGAAAATTCTAACTTAGTGATACAGTGAGCCTCATACAATACGAAATCTTGAATACTAAAAGGCCGATTTGTTCGCGGTTTTCGACGATATCCTTCGTAATTAGGCTACCGCCCACCGTTTTAGCTGTCAGAATCCATTTTTCTTCATGGGAAGTAGGCGAATGTGCTAGGTAGTTGAAGTTTTCGTTATTTTTTTATAACGATAAATAATGTAAATTTGCTTAATATTCTTACTATCTACTCAGTTTATTTTCATATAATTAAGTACTTATCCACCGCACCTTCCGGGTGGACTGCGATCCTCGATCGGTTCTGCCTGCTGGGGGGCCCAAATAGCGTAATTTCTACATAACTTTAATATTTTGTACTGGACCCATCCTCGAATACGTCGCCGTTGAACTGCCCGCGCGCAGACGCGTCTCTGGACACCTCACACGTCGGTCTAGCTCAGAAAAACGGAAAAAACTTTTGCTAACTCGTTGCGAAAATTCTAACTTAGTGATACAGTGAGCCTCATACAATACGAAATCTTGAATACTAAAAGGCCGATTTGTTCGCGGTTTTCGACGATATCCTTCGTAATTAGGCTACCGCCCACCGTTTTAGCTGTCAGAATCCATTTTTCTTCATGGGAAGTAGGCGAATGTGCTAGGTAGTTGAAGTTTTCGTTATTTTTTTATAACGATAAATAATGTAAATTTGCTTAATATTCTTACTATCTACTCAGTTTATTTTCATATAATTAAGTACTTATCCACCGCACCTTCCGGGTGGACTGCGATCCTCGATCGGTTCTGCCTGCTGGGGGGCCCAAATAGCGTAATTTCTACATAACTTTAATATTTTGTACTGGACCCATCCTCGAATACGTCGCCGTTGAACTGCCCGCGCGCAGACGCGTCTCTGGACACCTCACACGTCGGTCTAGCTCAGAAAAACGGAAAAAACTTTTGCTAACTCGTTGCGAAAATTCTAACTTAGTGATACAGTGAGCCTCATACAATACGAAATCTTGAATACTAAAAGGCCGATTTGTTCGCGGTTTTCGACGATATCCTTCGTAATTAGGCTACCGCCCACCGTTTTAGCTGTCAGAATCCATTTTTCTTCATGGGAAGTAGGCGAATGTGCTAGGTAGTTGAAGTTTTCGTTATTTTTTTATAACGATAAATAATGTAAATTTGCTTAATATTCTTACTATCTACTCAGTTTATTTTCATATAATTAAGTACTTATCCACCGCACCTTCCGGGTGGACTGCGATCCTCGATCGGTTCTGCCTGCTGGGGGGCCCAAATAGCGTAATTTCTACATAACTTTAATATTTTGTACTGGACCCATCCTCGAATACGTCGCCGTTGAACTGCCCGCGCGCAGACGCGTCTCTGGACACCTCACACGTCGGTCTAGCTCAGAAAAACGGAAAAAACTTTTGCTAACTCGTTGCGAAAATTCTAACTTAGTGATACAGTGAGCCTCATACAATACGAAATCTTGAATACTAAAAGGCCGATTTGTTCGCGGTTTTCGACGATATCCTTCGTAATTAGGCTACCGCCCACCGTTTTAGCTGTCAGAATCCATTTTTCTTCATGGGAAGTAGGCGAATGTGCTAGGTAGTTGAAGTTTTCGTTATTTTTTTATAACGATAAATAATGTAAATTTGCTTAATATTCTTACTATCTACTCAGTTTATTTTCATATAATTAAGTACTTATCCACCGCACCTTCCGGGTGGACTGCGATCCTCGATCGGTTCTGCCTGCTGGGGGGCCCAAATAGCGTAATTTCTACATAACTTTAATATTTTGTACTGGACCCATCCTCGAATACGTCGCCGTTGAACTGCCCGCGCGCAGACGCGTCTCTGGACACCTCACACGTCGGTCTAGCTCAGAAAAACGGAAAAAACTTTTGCTAACTCGTTGCGAAAATTCTAACTTAGTGATACAGTGAGCCTCATACAATACGAAATCTTGAATACTAAAAGGCCGATTTGTTCGCGGTTTTCGACGATATCCTTCGTAATTAGGCTACCGCCCACCGTTTTAGCTGTCAGAATCCATTTTTCTTCATGGGAAGTAGGCGAATGTGCTAGGTAGTTGAAGTTTTCGTTATTTTTTTATAACGATAAATAATGTAAATTTGCTTAATATTCTTACTATCTACTCAGTTTATTTTCATATAATTAAGTACTTATCCACCGCACCTTCCGGGTGGACTGCGATCCTCGATCGGTTCTGCCTGCTGGGGGGCCCAAATAGCGTAATTTCTACATAACTTTAATATTTTGTACTGGACCCATCCTCGAATACGTCGCCGTTGAACTGCCCGCGCGCAGACGCGTCTCTGGACACCTCACACGTCGGTCTAGCTCAGAAAAACGGAAAAAACTTTTGCTAACTCGTTGCGAAAATTCTAACTTAGTGATACAGTGAGCCTCATACAATACGAAATCTTGAATACTAAAAGGCCGATTTGTTCGCGGTTTTCGACGATATCCTTCGTAATTAGGCTACCGCCCACCGTTTTAGCTGTCAGAATCCATTTTTCTTCATGGGAAGTAGGCGAATGTGCTAGGTAGTTGAAGTTTTCGTTATTTTTTTATAACGATAAATAATGTAAATTTGCTTAATATTCTTACTATCTACTCAGTTTATTTTCATATAATTAAGTACTTATCCACCGCACCTTCCGGGTGGACTGCGATCCTCGATCGGTTCTGCCTGCTGGGGGGCCCAAATAGCGTAATTTCTACATAACTTTAATATTTTGTACTGGACCCATCCTCGAATACGTCGCCGTTGAACTGCCCGCGCGCAGACGCGTCTCTGGACACCTCACACGTCGGTCTAGCTCAGAAAAACGGAAAAAACTTTTGCTAACTCGTTGCGAAAATTCTAACTTAGTGATACAGTGAGCCTCATACAATACGAAATCTTGAATACTAAAAGGCCGATTTGTTCGCGGTTTTCGACGATATCCTTCGTAATTAGGCTACCGCCCACCGTTTTAGCTGTCAGAATCCATTTTTCTTCATGGGAAGTAGGCGAATGTGCTAGGTAGTTGAAGTTTTCGTTATTTTTTTATAACGATAAATAATGTAAATTTGCTTAATATTCTTACTATCTACTCAGTTTATTTTCATATAATTAAGTACTTATCCACCGCACCTTCCGGGTGGACTGCGATCCTCGATCGGTTCTGCCTGCTGGGGGGCCCAAATAGCGTAATTTCTACATAACTTTAATATTTTGTACTGGACCCATCCTCGAATACGTCGCCGTTGAACTGCCCGCGCGCAGACGCGTCTCTGGACACCTCACACGTCGGTCTAGCTCAGAAAAACGGAAAAAACTTTTGCTAACTCGTTGCGAAAATTCTAACTTAGTGATACAGTGAGCCTCATACAATACGAAATCTTGAATACTAAAAGGCCGATTTGTTCGCGGTTTTCGACGATATCCTTCGTAATTAGGCTACCGCCCACCGTTTTAGCTGTCAGAATCCATTTTTCTTCATGGGAAGTAGGCGAATGTGCTAGGTAGTTGAAGTTTTCGTTATTTTTTTATAACGATAAATAATGTAAATTTGCTTAATATTCTTACTATCTACTCAGTTTATTTTCATATAATTAAGTACTTATCCACCGCACCTTCCGGGTGGACTGCGATCCTCGATCGGTTCTGCCTGCTGGGGGGCCCAAATAGCGTAATTTCTACATAACTTTAATATTTTGTACTGGACCCATCCTCGAATACGTCGCCGTTGAACTGCCCGCGCGCAGACGCGTCTCTGGACACCTCACACGTCGGTCTAGCTCAGAAAAACGGAAAAAACTTTTGCTAACTCGTTGCGAAAATTCTAACTTAGTGATACAGTGAGCCTCATACAATACGAAATCTTGAATACTAAAAGGCCGATTTGTTCGCGGTTTTCGACGATATCCTTCGTAATTAGGCTACCGCCCACCGTTTTAGCTGTCAGAATCCATTTTTCTTCATGGGAAGTAGGCGAATGTGCTAGGTAGTTGAAGTTTTCGTTATTTTTTTATAACGATAAATAATGTAAATTTGCTTAATATTCTTACTATCTACTCAGTTTATTTTCATATAATTAAGTACTTATCCACCGCACCTTCCGGGTGGACTGCGATCCTCGATCGGTTCTGCCTGCTGGGGGGCCCAAATAGCGTAATTTCTACATAACTTTAATATTTTGTACTGGACCCATCCTCGAATACGTCGCCGTTGAACTGCCCGCGCGCAGACGCGTCTCTGGACACCTCACACGTCGGTCTAGCTCAGAAAAACGGAAAAAACTTTTGCTAACTCGTTGCGAAAATTCTAACTTAGTGATACAGTGAGCCTCATACAATACGAAATCTTGAATACTAAAAGGCCGATTTGTTCGCGGTTTTCGACGATATCCTTCGTAATTAGGCTACCGCCCACCGTTTTAGCTGTCAGAATCCATTTTTCTTCATGGGAAGTAGGCGAATGTGCTAGGTAGTTGAAGTTTTCGTTATTTTTTTATAACGATAAATAATGTAAATTTGCTTAATATTCTTACTATCTACTCAGTTTATTTTCATATAATTAAGTACTTATCCACCGCACCTTCCGGGTGGACTGCGATCCTCGATCGGTTCTGCCTGCTGGGGGGCCCAAATAGCGTAATTTCTACATAACTTTAATATTTTGTACTGGACCCATCCTCGAATACGTCGCCGTTGAACTGCCCGCGCGCAGACGCGTCTCTGGACACCTCACACGTCGGTCTAGCTCAGAAAAACGGAAAAAACTTTTGCTAACTCGTTGCGAAAATTCTAACTTAGTGATACAGTGAGCCTCATACAATACGAAATCTTGAATACTAAAAGGCCGATTTGTTCGCGGTTTTCGACGATATCCTTCGTAATTAGGCTACCGCCCACCGTTTTAGCTGTCAGAATCCATTTTTCTTCATGGGAAGTAGGCGAATGTGCTAGGTAGTTGAAGTTTTCGTTATTTTTTTATAACGATAAATAATGTAAATTTGCTTAATATTCTTACTATCTACTCAGTTTATTTTCATATAATTAAGTACTTATCCACCGCACCTTCCGGGTGGACTGCGATCCTCGATCGGTTCTGCCTGCTGGGGGGCCCAAATAGCGTAATTTCTACATAACTTTAATATTTTGTACTGGACCCATCCTCGAATACGTCGCCGTTGAACTGCCCGCGCGCAGACGCGTCTCTGGACACCTCACACGTCGGTCTAGCTCAGAAAAACGGAAAAAACTTTTGCTAACTCGTTGCGAAAATTCTAACTTAGTGATACAGTGAGCCTCATACAATACGAAATCTTGAATACTAAAAGGCCGATTTGTTCGCGGTTTTCGACGATATCCTTCGTAATTAGGCTACCGCCCACCGTTTTAGCTGTCAGAATCCATTTTTCTTCATGGGAAGTAGGCGAATGTGCTAGGTAGTTGAAGTTTTCGTTATTTTTTTATAACGATAAATAATGTAAATTTGCTTAATATTCTTACTATCTACTCAGTTTATTTTCATATAATTAAGTACTTATCCACCGCACCTTCCGGGTGGACTGCGATCCTCGATCGGTTCTGCCTGCTGGGGGGCCCAAATAGCGTAATTTCTACATAACTTTAATATTTTGTACTGGACCCATCCTCGAATACGTCGCCGTTGAACTGCCCGCGCGCAGACGCGTCTCTGGACACCTCACACGTCGGTCTAGCTCAGAAAAACGGAAAAAACTTTTGCTAACTCGTTGCGAAAATTCTAACTTAGTGATACAGTGAGCCTCATACAATACGAAATCTTGAATACTAAAAGGCCGATTTGTTCGCGGTTTTCGACGATATCCTTCGTAATTAGGCTACCGCCCACCGTTTTAGCTGTCAGAATCCATTTTTCTTCATGGGAAGTAGGCGAATGTGCTAGGTAGTTGAAGTTTTCGTTATTTTTTTATAACGATAAATAATGTAAATTTGCTTAATATTCTTACTATCTACTCAGTTTATTTTCATATAATTAAGTACTTATCCACCGCACCTTCCGGGTGGACTGCGATCCTCGATCGGTTCTGCCTGCTGGGGGGCCCAAATAGCGTAATTTCTACATAACTTTAATATTTTGTACTGGACCCATCCTCGAATACGTCGCCGTTGAACTGCCCGCGCGCAGACGCGTCTCTGGACACCTCACACGTCGGTCTAGCTCAGAAAAACGGAAAAAACTTTTGCTAACTCGTTGCGAAAATTCTAACTTAGTGATACAGTGAGCCTCATACAATACGAAATCTTGAATACTAAAAGGCCGATTTGTTCGCGGTTTTCGACGATATCCTTCGTAATTAGGCTACCGCCCACCGTTTTAGCTGTCAGAATCCATTTTTCTTCATGGGAAGTAGGCGAATGTGCTAGGTAGTTGAAGTTTTCGTTATTTTTTTATAACGATAAATAATGTAAATTTGCTTAATATTCTTACTATCTACTCAGTTTATTTTCATATAATTAAGTACTTATCCACCGCACCTTCCGGGTGGACTGCGATCCTCGATCGGTTCTGCCTGCTGGGGGGCCCAAATAGCGTAATTTCTACATAACTTTAATATTTTGTACTGGACCCATCCTCGAATACGTCGCCGTTGAACTGCCCGCGCGCAGACGCGTCTCTGGACACCTCACACGTCGGTCTAGCTCAGAAAAACGGAAAAAACTTTTGCTAACTCGTTGCGAAAATTCTAACTTAGTGATACAGTGAGCCTCATACAATACGAAATCTTGAATACTAAAAGGCCGATTTGTTCGCGGTTTTCGACGATATCCTTCGTAATTAGGCTACCGCCCACCGTTTTAGCTGTCAGAATCCATTTTTCTTCATGGGAAGTAGGCGAATGTGCTAGGTAGTTGAAGTTTTCGTTATTTTTTTATAACGATAAATAATGTAAATTTGCTTAATATTCTTACTATCTACTCAGTTTATTTTCATATAATTAAGTACTTATCCACCGCACCTTCCGGGTGGACTGCGATCCTCGATCGGTTCTGCCTGCTGGGGGGCCCAAATAGCGTAATTTCTACATAACTTTAATATTTTGTACTGGACCCATCCTCGAATACGTCGCCGTTGAACTGCCCGCGCGCAGACGCGTCTCTGGACACCTCACACGTCGGTCTAGCTCAGAAAAACGGAAAAAACTTTTGCTAACTCGTTGCGAAAATTCTAACTTAGTGATACAGTGAGCCTCATACAATACGAAATCTTGAATACTAAAAGGCCGATTTGTTCGCGGTTTTCGACGATATCCTTCGTAATTAGGCTACCGCCCACCGTTTTAGCTGTCAGAATCCATTTTTCTTCATGGGAAGTAGGCGAATGTGCTAGGTAGTTGAAGTTTTCGTTATTTTTTTATAACGATAAATAATGTAAATTTGCTTAATATTCTTACTATCTACTCAGTTTATTTTCATATAATTAAGTACTTATCCACCGCACCTTCCGGGTGGACTGCGATCCTCGATCGGTTCTGCCTGCTGGGGGGCCCAAATAGCGTAATTTCTACATAACTTTAATATTTTGTACTGGACCCATCCTCGAATACGTCGCCGTTGAACTGCCCGCGCGCAGACGCGTCTCTGGACACCTCACACGTCGGTCTAGCTCAGAAAAACGGAAAAAACTTTTGCTAACTCGTTGCGAAAATTCTAACTTAGTGATACAGTGAGCCTCATACAATACGAAATCTTGAATACTAAAAGGCCGATTTGTTCGCGGTTTTCGACGATATCCTTCGTAATTAGGCTACCGCCCACCGTTTTAGCTGTCAGAATCCATTTTTCTTCATGGGAAGTAGGCGAATGTGCTAGGTAGTTGAAGTTTTCGTTATTTTTTTATAACGATAAATAATGTAAATTTGCTTAATATTCTTACTATCTACTCAGTTTATTTTCATATAATTAAGTACTTATCCACCGCACCTTCCGGGTGGACTGCGATCCTCGATCGGTTCTGCCTGCTGGGGGGCCCAAATAGCGTAATTTCTACATAACTTTAATATTTTGTACTGGACCCATCCTCGAATACGTCGCCGTTGAACTGCCCGCGCGCAGACGCGTCTCTGGACACCTCACACGTCGGTCTAGCTCAGAAAAACGGAAAAAACTTTTGCTAACTCGTTGCGAAAATTCTAACTTAGTGATACAGTGAGCCTCATACAATACGAAATCTTGAATACTAAAAGGCCGATTTGTTCGCGGTTTTCGACGATATCCTTCGTAATTAGGCTACCGCCCACCGTTTTAGCTGTCAGAATCCATTTTTCTTCATGGGAAGTAGGCGAATGTGCTAGGTAGTTGAAGTTTTCGTTATTTTTTTATAACGATAAATAATGTAAATTTGCTTAATATTCTTACTATCTACTCAGTTTATTTTCATATAATTAAGTACTTATCCACCGCACCTTCCGGGTGGACTGCGATCCTCGATCGGTTCTGCCTGCTGGGGGGCCCAAATAGCGTAATTTCTACATAACTTTAATATTTTGTACTGGACCCATCCTCGAATACGTCGCCGTTGAACTGCCCGCGCGCAGACGCGTCTCTGGACACCTCACACGTCGGTCTAGCTCAGAAAAACGGAAAAAACTTTTGCTAACTCGTTGCGAAAATTCTAACTTAGTGATACAGTGAGCCTCATACAATACGAAATCTTGAATACTAAAAGGCCGATTTGTTCGCGGTTTTCGACGATATCCTTCGTAATTAGGCTACCGCCCACCGTTTTAGCTGTCAGAATCCATTTTTCTTCATGGGAAGTAGGCGAATGTGCTAGGTAGTTGAAGTTTTCGTTATTTTTTTATAACGATAAATAATGTAAATTTGCTTAATATTCTTACTATCTACTCAGTTTATTTTCATATAATTAAGTACTTATCCACCGCACCTTCCGGGTGGACTGCGATCCTCGATCGGTTCTGCCTGCTGGGGGGCCCAAATAGCGTAATTTCTACATAACTTTAATATTTTGTACTGGACCCATCCTCGAATACGTCGCCGTTGAACTGCCCGCGCGCAGACGCGTCTCTGGACACCTCACACGTCGGTCTAGCTCAGAAAAACGGAAAAAACTTTTGCTAACTCGTTGCGAAAATTCTAACTTAGTGATACAGTGAGCCTCATACAATACGAAATCTTGAATACTAAAAGGCCGATTTGTTCGCGGTTTTCGACGATATCCTTCGTAATTAGGCTACCGCCCACCGTTTTAGCTGTCAGAATCCATTTTTCTTCATGGGAAGTAGGCGAATGTGCTAGGTAGTTGAAGTTTTCGTTATTTTTTTATAACGATAAATAATGTAAATTTGCTTAATATTCTTACTATCTACTCAGTTTATTTTCATATAATTAAGTACTTATCCACCGCACCTTCCGGGTGGACTGCGATCCTCGATCGGTTCTGCCTGCTGGGGGGCCCAAATAGCGTAATTTCTACATAACTTTAATATTTTGTACTGGACCCATCCTCGAATACGTCGCCGTTGAACTGCCCGCGCGCAGACGCGTCTCTGGACACCTCACACGTCGGTCTAGCTCAGAAACACGGAAAAAACTTTTGCTAACTCGTTGCGAAAATTCTAACTTAGTGATACAGTGAGCCTCATACAATACGAAATCTTGAATACTAAAAGGCCGATTTGTTCGCGGTTTTCGACGATATCCTTCGTAATTAGGCTACCGCCCACCGTTTTAGCTGTCAGAATCCATTTTTCTTCATGGGAAGTAGGCGAATGTGCTAGGTAGTTGAAGTTTTCGTTATTTTTTTATAACGATAAATAATGTAAATTTGCTTAATATTCTTACTATCTACTCAGTTTATTTTCATATAATTAAGTACTTATCCACCGCACCTTCCGGGTGGACTGCGATCCTCGATCGGTTCTGCCTGCTGGGGGGCCCAAATAGCGTAATTTCTACATAACTTTAATATTTTGTACTGGACCCATCCTCGAATACGTCGCCGTTGAACTGCCCGCGCGCAGACGCGTCTCTGGACACCTCACACGTCGGTCTAGCTCAGAAAAACGGAAAAAACTTTTGCTAACTCGTTGCGAAAATTCTAACTTAGTGATACAGTGAGCCTCATACAATACGAAATCTTGAATACTAAAAGGCCGATTTGTTCGCGGTTTTCGACGATATCCTTCGTAATTAGGCTACCGCCCACCGTTTTAGCTGTCAGAATCCATTTTTCTTCATGGGAAGTAGGCGAATGTGCTAGGTAGTTGAAGTTTTCGTTATTTTTTTATAACGATAAATAATGTAAATTTGCTTAATATTCTTACTATCTACTCAGTTTATTTTCATATAATTAAGTACTTATCCACCGCACCTTCCGGGTGGACTGCGATCCTCGATCGGTTCTGCCTGCTGGGGGGCCCAAATAGCGTAATTTCTACATAACTTTAATATTTTGTACTGGACCCATCCTCGAATACGTCGCCGTTGAACTGCCCGCGCGCAGACGCGTCTCTGGACACCTCACACGTTGGTCTAGCTCAGAAAAACGGAAAAAACTTTTGCTAACTCGTTGCGAAAATTCTAACTTAGTGATACAGTGAGCCTCATACAATACGAAATCTTGAATACTAAAAGGCCGATTTGTTCGCGGTTTTCGACGATATCCTTCGTAATTAGGCTACCGCCCACCGTTTTAGCTGTCAGAATCCATTTTTCTTCATGGGAAGTAGGCGAATGTGCTAGGTAGTTGAAGTTTTCGTTATTTTTTTATAACGATAAATAATGTAAATTTGCTTAATATTCTTACTATCTACTCAGTTTATTTTCATATAATTAAGTACTTATCCACCGCACCTTCCGGGTGGACTGCGATCCTCGATCGGTTCTGCCTGCTGGGGGGCCCAAATAGCGTAATTTCTACATAACTTTAATATTTTGTACTGGACCCATCCTCGAATACGTCGCCGTTGAACTGCCCGCGCGCAGACGCGTCTCTGGACACCTCACACGTCGGTCTAGCTCAGAAAAACGGAAAAAACTTTTGCTAACTCGTTGCGAAAATTCTAACTTAGTGATACAGTGAGCCTCATACAATACGAAATCTTGAATACTAAAAGGCCGATTTGTTCGCGGTTTTCGACGATATCCTTCGTAATTAGGCTACCGCCCACCGTTTTAGCTGTCAGAATCCATTTTTCTTCATGGGAAGTAGGCGAATGTGCTAGGTAGTTGATTTTTTTTTTTTTTTTTTTTTTTGTGGGGCATCTCGTAGTTAATCCTGAAAGATTGTGACTACTTAAACGGATTGGGGCCCGGCGAGTTCTAAAAAGTTACCTTTTTAGGCCTCCAGCCGGGGCTTATTATACTTAAAAAACTAAAGCGAAAGCTCTAAGGGTTACCCCGAGGGGGGTACGAACCTCGGCTTAGGCAATCGCTGATAGGGGGGGCAGCAAGGGACTGGCTGGATCTGAGTTAAATTATTTATGGACTAATTTAAAGCTAACGGCGCAGCATCGCGGGCTGGCTCTTGCAAGGGTCGGGAGGGATTGTTAAGTCGGGGTCGCGACGACGGACCTCGGCGGCGAGGTCGGTACGGTTTGTGTCTGTGTGCTGGTCTAGCTGTACTGGTCTCTTTTCGACTCTCCTGGAGGAGAGTAGTGGGATCATCAGGATCGGTAAGAATGTGCCGCGAGCGGCGGACTTTGCTGATACGGGAGGGGGTGTAAGTAGCTGCCGCCACAACCAGAGGGTTGCGGTGGGCTACGGCCCTATCGAAGAAGCGCTTCGAAGCGCGTTTTATGTATTGATGGATAGTCGGGAGTTTCATATCTAAATGAAGATTGATATTCCGAACAAACCAAGGCGAGCCTGTGGCTTGACGGAGAAAACGGTTCTGGAGAGTCTGCATCCTATGGATGAATCGGGGCTTGGCATGTGCCCAGACTGGGCTTGCGTATGTCATAATCGGCCTGATACAAGCGGTGTAAAGCCGCTTCTTACACAGAAGAGACAATTTGCTCCGCTTGTTCAGGACGCAATGGAGCCTACCGAGAGCGAAAGCGGCCCGCGAGCGAGCCTGCTTTATGTGCTCAGAAAAGGTGAGGTGTTCGTCGAGGACGACACCTAGATATTTGGCTTGCGTCGCCCAAGGGATCTGCTTGCCGAACATTGAGATGGGTCGGGGAGGGGGGTGATTACGTCGAGGTCGGGTGTAAAAGACCGCCTGACTTTTATCGGGATTGACTTCGATTCGCCACTTCCTGAACCATTCGCCGAGCTCGTCGACTGCGGTTTGGAGGTAGCGAACCAGCGCTGTGTCACTAAATCCCGAGAAAAAGATGGCAGTGTCGTCTGCGAACAGAGCTAACCTTGCCTTCTTGCTTCTGGGGATATCGCTAGTGAACAGCGTGAAAATGAGGGGGGCTAGTACAGAGCCTTGAGGGACTCCTGCACGAATCGGGTGAGGGGAGGAAAGTGCCCCTTCGATGCGATAGCGAAAGGTACGGTTCGCAAGAAAGTCTCGTAAGATGAGCACGAGACGGTCTGGCACTCCGAGTTGGTACAGCTTATATAATAAGCCGTTGTGCCAGACTTTGTCGAACGCTTTCGCTATATCGAAGTATACAGCGCCCGTGAACATACCACGCTGAAAACCAGCATTGATATGTTCGACGATACGGTGTACCTGATGGACACACGAGTGTTGGGTTCGAAAACCAAACTGCTCGTTGGGAATGAGGCCCTTGGTTTCGGCATAATCTCTGAGTCGCTTATAAATAAGTCTCTCATAGATTTTGCCGAGGACTTTGAGCAAACTGATGGGGCGATAGCTCGTGGGCTCGGTTTTGGGCTTACCGGGCTTAGGGATGCCAATGACGGTGGCTTCCTTCCACGCTTGGGGGAAAATGTTATTACTCAAGGCACCATTGAAGATGGTACACATGAGCATAATCAGGTGCGCGGGGAACAGCTTGATCACTCTGTTGGTGATGCCGTCTGATCCGGGGGCTTTACGAGATTTCAGACCCTTGATGATCTCGTGCACCTCGTCAGGTGTGACAGGGGGCAGGGGATCATCAGGGTCTTCAACGGGCGGGAGTGAGGCTTTGCGTTCGACTTCCGCGTTTACCTTATCGACAAACGCTTGGTCTACTGGCTGCGAACTGGGTGTGCATTGGGCTTCGAGGCTATCGGCTAGGCATTCAGCCCTGTCGATATCCTCGAATGCAATGGTAGCATCGGGGCGGGTCAGGGGGGGCATGGTGGAAAACTCAGAGGATTTCAGTTTCCTCTGAAGTTCCCAGAAAGCGAGATGAGTTGGCTCTAGTTCGCCCACCATCTTGTCCCAGTTAGCGTCACGCAGCTCAGTCACACGTGTCCTTACAGCACGCTGTAAGTAACGCATGTGAGCTTTGTTAGCGTCACAGGGAAAGTTGCTGTAGGCACGAACGGCCGCGTTCTTCTCTGTCAGCAGATCACGTACATCGTCGGGGAGCTTCCATTTACGGTCACCCGTATCTGGAACCTCCCGTGAACTTTCGTTCACGATCGATTGTACGTGCTCCGTGAGAGAGTCGATCGCGGCCGTTGTGTCGGCGACAGAGTCGAACTGATCTGGGATAGAGTCTAAGTGATGTGACGTGTTAGATTGTAAGCGTTCGCTTACTTTCTTCCAGTCAGTGATCACTTTAGTGGCGGGGGGTTGAGAGGGGTCGCGAGTACCTAATCGGGGGGCCAGGTTCATGACTACTGGTCGATGATCAGAGTCGAGTTCGTGAATAGCCTCTATAGAATCCAACCTTAAGTTGATATTCTTAAGGAGTGCTATGTCAAGAACGTCGGGTAACTGATCGGGGTCGAAAGGAAAGTGAGTGGGAGTCATCGGGGCGATGACGTCAAAGTTCATGGTAGAACAGAGGTTGAAAAGTTGCCTACCTCTAGTCGAGGTCCTGGTGCTATTCCAGGCGGGATGTTTGGCGTTGAGATCGCCCGCTATGATAACGGAGTCACTCATGCCGAAAAGTTCGGAGAGGTCATTAGTGAGGAGTTGAGGGTCCTCGGAACCGTCTGGGGGAGGGAAGTAAGCCGACACGATAGTGATTGGCTGGTGGCCTGTCAGTGCTAACCGACAGGCCGAAACTTCTAATCGGGAGAGTTGGGGAGTATCCATAGGTATGCAGTACAGGGACTTCCTATAGTATATGAGGGTGCCGCCTCTGTGACAACGTGACCTGTCGTTGCGAACTAAACGATAGTTTGCAATTTTCGGGTCGCGATGATGAGGTTTTAGGAACGACTCTTGAATGAGTAAAATGTCTACGTGATGGTCGCGGAGGAACGTGGCGATCTCATCACGTTGGCCGTGAATGCCGTTGGCATTAAAGAAACCTAGCTTTAGGGAACGGGGTTTTTGTCTAGTTAAAATTCCGCGACTATCCATAATGGGGGCGTTGGGAGTTCATGACATGGATTGCTTGCGTGATCTCGGGATACGCAGCATAAATTGACTGGATTCGGAACAAGTTGCCGCCGGCGGCAATTAGTTCCTGGGCCATCTGTTGGGCACGCGGGGAGAGGAACGTGCTATAGGTATTGAAGGTCCCAGTGATAACGTTAAACGCATCAAGGGGAGCCTGACCTTTCCTCTGTACGGGTACTGGTCCTGCCATAGGGGCAGTGGGGGGGGCCGCGGCGCGAGCGGGGGGAGCGGTCGCGGGAAAACCGGGGGGCGTAAGGGGCGCGGGGGCACGGGTACGCGGGTCCACTAATGGAGGGATGGGAGCGGGCTTAGGCCTGGAGGCCAGTGGGGGGAACTCCTTCTGGGAACTCATTAGAGGCCATTGGGAGGGACGCTGAGGGGCCAGTCTCACGGGGAGTTTGGCCGAGGGGGATTCCCTAGTCTGACGAGCGTCGAAACGCTTCGCCAATTTAGGGGAAGATGACTTGGGGGCTTTCGGGCAGCCCCGGTAGTTTGCCGGATGACCGGGCTCTTTGCAGAGCACACAACTAGGTGGCTCGGTGCAAAGAGTGCGGTCTTTAGGCCGGGTACAATCTGCTGTACCGTGGTCTCCCAGGCACTTGACGCACCTGGGAGTAGCGTAGCAGTTGTACGCTGAGTGCCCGTACAGTTGGCATCTGTGGCACTGGCCAATGATGCCTGACTTACGGGGCTTCTCGATTTTAAGGCCTGACAGGTTACAGACAGACCTTACATTGAATATGGGGTGGTGACCCTCTGTGGGAGGGCACACCACCAAGACCATATCAAAGGCGGTACCTTGCCTGGACCGGTGCATTCGATGGACCTCTGTGACAGGCACGTTCTGTCGTTCGAGGTCCGCCTTAATATCGCTGGTGGCGATTTCGCAGGGGATCCTGCGAATCACCACCCTGGTCAGTCGCTCCTCGGGCAAGGAATACGTGTGGAAGGACACGTTCCTGGCAGAGAGGAGCCTGGTCAGATCGCGATAATCGCCTGACGTGGGGACTGATACTTTGATCCCGTGCTGGGTGGCACGGGCGCTAGTATAGTTGACCCTTTGGTCAACACACCATTTGGACACCTCCGTCCACTTGGCCTTGTCCTGTATAAATACAGGGGGCGGTGGAGGGAGTTTCCTGCCAGTGTTTGAGCCAGAGGGTACGGGCTGGGCGCTAGTTTTAGCGCGGGGCGCGGCAACCTTCGCGGAGGTTGAAGGCGAGGGGCGGGAGGGGGACGCGTTGGCGGCGGTCGCCGGCGGCGTGGAGGGGATGGACGCGGTCGCGGTGGCGGGGGTCGCCTGCGTAGCGGGGTGGGGGGGTTCGCGGTGGCGGAGGTCGCCTGCGGGGTAGGGGCGCGAGACGGAGGAGCGGAGTCCTCAGCCGCTATGATTTTAGCGGCTGGGGCTGAGCTGCTCGCCTTGTTTTTCTTGCGCTTGCTCCCTTTGCCCTTAGTATGGGAGACGAGCTCGTACGTCTCTGCGTCCGAGGACGAAGAGGAGTGCGAGTCCGTCTGGGGAGTGAGCGCGGCAGTATCGGGAGGAGTTGTGGGTACATCCTCCGTGTCCATTTGACACGGTGCATCGGTGGAGGCTGGGGCCTCGAGGGCGTCGCTGAAGTCAGCGATGCCCGGGCTGGGCGGAATTACGAGTTGCTCAGCTCTGTACAACTCGGAGAATTCGGCAGCGAAGTCTTTGTTTTTCTTTATCAATAAAAGAAAAACAGAGACAACCGCTCCGACCTCCGAGTGCTCAATGCTGAGCTGACCCGCTAGTTCAGCCAGGAGCGCCTCGATTCTGGCAAGTCTCTCCGTAGGATCCATGGGTTTATCCATGGCGGAGGGGAGGGGGGACCTAATCACTCATGAGAGTGATCCTGACCAAAACCCTACTCCTACGTAGCCTAATCCCCGGTGGGATGCCGGGGGTGAGTGTTACACTCCCTGTCGGGTATAGACAGGGAGGTGATCCTGGTGAGCCCTAAGAGTGACTCCCGTCGCCAATCTTATTGTGCGAACGGGTTCCTAACCGGTCATGCGATGGGTACTGAAGGTACCCGACCAGTCTAGTGCGGGGGGTATAGATATACCCGCGGCACTAGTACGCGGCTGTGGAGGGAAGACTGTCACCGGGGCTGACGAGGGAAGCCCCCAAGGCCAGCGATACGGGACCCGTCCAACTTTCGTCTAGCCCTGAAGGGGATAGACGGGTGCGTTGGGTCTGCACCCACTCGGCTTCGTTGGCACCGTTAAGGTATCCACCGAGTGACCACGAAACTGTGGATTTGCCCTGAAGGGGCCACAACACAACACACGTTTTTGACGATTTTCTGACGAATCAGAAATACCACTGTCTTGCGAACAAGACAGTACGGTTTTAGACTGAATCTGAAGAAACAGGAAATTCCGAATTTTGCGATTCAAATAAATTTAAATCGCAAAATAGCGGAGAGTAGTCGGGGCGACTACGCAGCGTGGCGCACGGAGCACAACTGACGGGCGAACGAGCGGCGGGCGGTGGAGGGGATACGCGCAGCGGAGCGGCAGCGTAACGACCTTCCAAGGCGGGCGTCGAGCGTAGAATGATGATCCTAGGTAGTTGAAGTTTTCGTTATTTTTTTATAACGATAAATAATGTAAATTTGCTTAATATTCTTACTATCTACTCAGTTTATTTTCATATAATTAAGTACTTATCCACCGCACCTTCCGGGTGGACTGCGATCCTCGATCGGTTCTGCCTGCTGGGGGGCCCAAATAGCGTAATTTCTACATAACTTTAATATTTTGTACTGGACCCATCCTCGAATACGTCGCCGTTGAACTGCCCGCGCGCAGACGCGTCTCTGGACACCTCACACGTCGGTCTAGCTCAGAAAAACGGAAAAAACTTTTGCTAACTCGTTGCGAAAATTCTAACTTAGTGATACAGTGAGCCTCATACAATACGAAATCTTGAATACTAAAAGGCCGATTTGTTCGCGGTTTTCGACGATATCCTTCGTAATTAGGCTACCGCCCACCGTTTTAGCTGTCAGAATCCATTTTTCTTCATGGGAAGTAGGCGAATGTGCTAGGTAGTTGAAGTTTTCGTTATTTTTTTATAACGATAAATAATGTAAATTTGCTTAATATTCTTACTATCTACTCAGTTTATTTTCATATAATTAAGTACTTATCCACCGCACCTTCCGGGTGGACTGCGATCCTCGATCGGTTCTGCCTGCTGGGGGGCCCAAATAGCGTAATTTCTACATAACTTTAATATTTTGTACTGGACCCATCCTCGAATACGTCGCCGTTGAACTGCCCGCGCGCAGACGCGTCTCTGGACACCTCACACGTCGGTCTAGCTCAGAAAAACGGAAAAAACTTTTGCTAACTCGTTGCGAAAATTCTAACTTAGTGATACAGTGAGCCTCATACAATACGAAATCTTGAATACTAAAAGGCCGATTTGTTCGCGGTTTTCGACGATATCCTTCGTAATTAGGCTACCGCCCACCGTTTTAGCTGTCAGAATCCATTTTTCTTCATGGGAAGTAGGCGAATGTGCTAGGTAGTTGAAGTTTTCGTTATTTTTTTATAACGATAAATAATGTAAATTTGCTTAATATTCTTACTATCTACTCAGTTTATTTTCATATAATTAAGTACTTATCCACCGCACCTTCCGGGTGGACTGCGATCCTCGATCGGTTCTGCCTGCTGGGGGGCCCAAATAGCGTAATTTCTACATAACTTTAATATTTTGTACTGGACCCATCCTCGAATACGTCGCCGTTGAACTGCCCGCGCGCAGACGCGTCTCTGGACACCTCACACGTCGGTCTAGCTCAGAAAAACGGAAAAAACTTTTGCTAACTCGTTGCGAAAATTCTAACTTAGTGATACAGTGAGCCTCATACAATACGAAATCTTGAATACTAAAAGGCCGATTTGTTCGCGGTTTTCGACGATATCCTTCGTAATTAGGCTACCGCCCACCGTTTTAGCTGTCAGAATCCATTTTTCTTCATGGCAAGTAGGCGAATGTGCTAGGTAGTTGAAGTTTTCGTTATTTTTTTATAACGATAAATAATGTAAATTTGCTTAATATTCTTACTATCTACTCAGTTTATTTTCATATAATTAAGTACTTATCCACCGCACCTTCCGGGTGGACTGCGATCCTCGATCGGTTCTGCCTGCTGGGGGGCCCAAATAGCGTAATTTCTACATAACTTTAATATTTTGTACTGGACCCATCCTCGAATACGTCGCCGTTGAACTGCCCGCGCGCAGACGCGTCTCTGGACACCTCACACGTCGGTCTAGCTCAGAAAAACGGAAAAAACTTTTGCTAACTCGTTGCGAAAATTCTAACTTAGTGATACAGTGAGCCTCATACAATACGAAATCTTGAATACTAAAAGGCCGATTTGTTCGCGGTTTTCGACGATATCCTTCGTAATTAGGCTACCGCCCACCGTTTTAGCTGTCAGAATCCATTTTTCTTCATGGGAAGTAGGCGAATGTGCTAGGTAGTTGAAGTTTTCGTTATTTTTTTATAACGATAAATAATGTAAATTTGCTTAATATTCTTACTATCTACTCAGTTTATTTTCATATAATTAAGTACTTATCCACCGCACCTTCCGGGTGGACTGCGATCCTCGATCGGTTCTGCCTGCTGGGGGGCCCAAATAGCGTAATTTCTACATAACTTTAATATTTTGTACTGGACCCATCCTCGAATACGTCGCCGTTGAACTGCCCGCGCGCAGACGCGTCTCTGGACACCTCACACGTCGGTCTAGCTCAGAAAAACGGAAAAAACTTTTGCTAACTCGTTGCGAAAATTCTAACTTAGTGATACAGTGAGCCTCATACAATACGAAATCTTGAATACTAAAAGGCCGATTTGTTCGCGGTTTTCGACGATATCCTTCGTAATTAGGCTACCGCCCACCGTTTTAGCTGTCAGAATCCATTTTTCTTCATGGGAAGTAGGCGAATGTGCTAGGTAGTTGAAGTTTTCGTTATTTTTTTATAACGATAAATAATGTAAATTTGCTTAATATTCTTACTATCTACTCAGTTTATTTTCATATAATTAAGTACTTATCCACCGCACCTTCCGGGTGGACTGCGATCCTCGATCGGTTCTGCCTGCTGGGGGGCCCAAATAGCGTAATTTCTACATAACTTTAATATTTTGTACTGGACCCATCCTCGAATACGTCGCCGTTGAACTGCCCGCGCGCAGACGCGTCTCTGGACACCTCACACGTCGGTCTAGCTCAGAAAAACGGAAAAAACTTTTGCTAACTCGTTGCGAAAATTCTAACTTAGTGATACAGTGAGCCTCATACAATACGAAATCTTGAATACTAAAAGGCCGATTTGTTCGCGGTTTTCGACGATATCCTTCGTAATTAGGCTACCGCCCACCGTTTTAGCTGTCAGAATCCATTTTTCTTCATGGGAAGTAGGCGAATGTGCTAGGTAGTTGAAGTTTTCGTTATTTTTTTATAACGATAAATAATGTAAATTTGCTTAATATTCTTACTATCTACTCAGTTTATTTTCATATAATTAAGTACTTATCCACCGCACCTTCCGGGTGGACTGCGATCCTCGATCGGTTCTGCCTGCTGGGGGGCCCAAATAGCGTAATTTCTACATAACTTTAATATTTTGTACTGGACCCATCCTCGAATACGTCGCCGTTGAACTGCCCGCGCGCAGACGCGTCTCTGGACACCTCACACGTCGGTCTAGCTCAGAAAAACGGAAAAAACTTTTGCTAACTCGTTGCGAAAATTCTAACTTAGTGATACAGTGAGCCTCATACAATACGAAATCTTGAATACTAAAAGGCCGATTTGTTCGCGGTTTTCGACGATATCCTTCGTAATTAGGCTACCGCCCACCGTTTTAGCTGTCAGAATCCATTTTTCTTCATGGGAAGTAGGCGAATGTGCTAGGTAGTTGAAGTTTTCGTTATTTTTTTATAACGATAAATAATGTAAATTTGCTTAATATTCTTACTATCTACTCAGTTTATTTTCATATAATTAAGTACTTATCCACCGCACCTTCCGGGTGGACTGCGATCCTCGATCGGTTCTGCCTGCTGGGGGGCCCAAATAGCGTAATTTCTACATAACTTTAATATTTTGTACTGGACCCATCCTCGAATACGTCGCTGTTGAACTGCCCGCGCGCAGACGCGTCTCTGGACACCTCACACGTCGGTCTAGCTCAGAAAAACGGAAAAAACTTTTGCTAACTCGTTGCGAAAATTCTAACTTAGTGATACAGTGAGCCTCATACAATACGAAGTCTTGAATACTAAAAGGCCGATTTGTTCGCGGTTTTCGACGATATCCTTCGTAATTAGGCTACCGCCCACCGTTTTAGCTGTCAGAATCCATTTTTCTTCATGGGAAGTAGGCGAATGTGCTAGGTAGTTGAAGTTTTCGTTATTTTTTTATAACGATAAATAATGTAAATTTGCTTAATATTCTTACTATCTACTCAGTTTATTTTCATATAATTAAGTACTTATCCACCGCACCTTCCGGGTGGACTGCGATCCTCGATCGGTTCTGCCTGCTGGGGGGCCCAAATAGCGTAATTTCTACATAACTTTAATATTTTGTACTGGACCCATCCTCGAATACGTCGCCGTTGAACTGCCCGCGCGCAGACGCGTCTCTGGACACCTCACACGTCGGTCTAGCTCAGAAAAACGGAAAAAACTTTTGCTAACTCGTTGCGAAAATTCTAACTTAGTGATACAGTGAGCCTCATACAATACGAAATCTTGAATACTAAAAGGCCGATTTGTTCGCGGTTTTCGACGATATCCTTCGTAATTAGGCTACCGCCCACCGTTTTAGCTGTCAGAATCCATTTTTCTTCATGGGAAGTAGGCGAATGTGCTAGGTAGTTGAAGTTTTCGTTATTTTTTTATAACGATAAATAATGTAAATTTGCTTAATATTCTTACTATCTACTCAGTTTATTTTCATATAATTAAGTACTTATCCACCGCACCTTCCGGGTGGACTGCGATCCTCGATCGGTTCTGCCTGCTGGGGGGCCCAAATAGCGTAATTTCTACATAACTTTAATATTTTGTACTGGACCCATCCTCGAATACGTCGCCGTTGAACTGCCCGCGCGCAGACGCGTCTCTGGACACCTCACACGTCGGTCTAGCTCAGAAAAACGGAAAAAACTTTTGCTAACTCGTTGCGAAAATTCTAACTTAGTGATACAGTGAGCCTCATACAATACGAAATCTTGAATACTAAAAGGCCGATTTGTTCGCGGTTTTCGACGATATCCTTCGTAATTAGGCTACCGCCCACCGTTTTAGCTGTCAGAATCCATTTTTCTTCATGGGAAGTAGGCGAATGTGCTAGGTAGTTGAAGTTTTCGTTATTTTTTTATAACGATAAATAATGTAAATTTGCTTAATATTCTTACTATCTACTCAGTTTATTTTCATATAATTAAGTACTTATCCACCGCACCTTCCGGGTGGACTGCGATCCTCGATCGGTTCTGCCTGCTGGGGGGCCCAAATAGCGTAATTTCTACATAACTTTAATATTTTGTACTGGACCCATCCTCGAATACGTCGCCGTTGAACTGCCCGCGCGCAGACGCGTCTCTGGACACCTCACACGTCGGTCTAGCTCAGAAAAACGGAAAAAACTTTTGCTAACTCGTTGCGAAAATTCTAACTTAGTGATACAGTGAGCCTCATACAATACGAAATCTTGAATACTAAAAGGCCGATTTGTTCGCGGTTTTCGACGATATCCTTCGTAATTAGGCTACCGCCCACCGTTTTAGCTGTCAGAATCCATTTTTCTTCATGGGAAGTAGGCGAATGTGCTAGGTAGTTGAAGTTTTCGTTATTTTTTTATAACGATAAATAATGTAAATTTGCTTAATATTCTTACTATCTACTCAGTTTATTTTCATATAATTAAGTACTTATCCACCGCACCTTCCGGGTGGACTGCGATCCTCGATCGGTTCTGCCTGCTGGGGGGCCCAAATAGCGTAATTTCTACATAACTTTAATATTTTGTACTGGACCCATCCTCGAATACGTCGCCGTTGAACTGCCCGCGCGCAGACGCGTCTCTGGACACCTCACACGTCGGTCTAGCTCAGAAAAATGGAAAAAACTTTTGCTAACTCGTTGCGAAAATTCTAACTTAGTGATACAGTGAGCCTCATACAATACGAAATCTTGAATACTAAAAGGCCGATTTGTTCGCGGTTTTCGACGATATCCTTCGTAATTAGGCTACCGCCCACCGTTTTAGCTGTCAGAATCCATTTTTCTTCATGGGAAGTAGGCGAATGTGCTAGGTAGTTGAAGTTTTCGTTATTTTTTTATAACGATAAATAATGTAAATTTGCTTAATATTCTTACTATCTACTCAGTTTATTTTCATATAATTAAGTACTTATCCACCGCACCTTCCGGGTGGACTGCGATCCTCGATCGGTTCTGCCTGCTGGGGGGCCCAAATAGCGTAATTTCTACATAACTTTAATATTTTGTACTGGACCCATCCTCGAATACGTCGCCGTTGAACTGCCCGCGCGCAGACGCGTCTCTGGACACCTCACACGTCGGTCTAGCTCAGAAAAACGGAAAAAACTTTTGCTAACTCGTTGCGAAAATTCTAACTTAGTGATACAGTGAGCCTCATACAATACGAAATCTTGAATACTAAAAGGCCGATTTGTTCGCGGTTTTCGACGATATCCTTCGTAATTAGGCTACCGCCCACCGTTTTAGCTGTCAGAATCCATTTTTCTTCATGGGAAGTAGGCGAATGTGCTAGGTAGTTGAAGTTTTCGTTATTTTTTTATAACGATAAATAATGTAAATTTGCTTAATATTCTTACTATCTACTCAGTTTATTTTCATATAATTAAGTACTTATCCACCGCACCTTCCGGGCGGACTGCGATCCTCGATCGGTTCTGCCTGCTGGGGGGCCCAAATAGCGTAATTTCTACATAACTTTAATATTTTGTACTGGACCCATCCTCGAATACGTCGCCGTTGAACTGCCCGCGCGCAGACGCGTCTCTGGACACCTCACACGTCGGTCTAGCTCAGAAAAACGGAAAAAACTTTTGCTAACTCGTTGCGAAAATTCTAACTTAGTGATACAGTGAGCCTCATACAATACGAAATCTTGAATACTAAAAGGCCGATTTGTTCGCGGTTTTCGACGATATCCTTCGTAATTAGGCTACCGCCCACCGTTTTAGCTGTCAGAATCCATTTTTCTTCATGGGAAGTAGGCGAATGTGCTAGGTAGTTGAAGTTTTCGTTATTTTTTTATAACGATAAATAATGTAAATTTGCTTAATATTCTTACTATCTACTCAGTTTATTTTCATATAATTAAGTACTTATCCACCGCACCTTCCGGGTGGACTGCGATCCTCGATCGGTTCTGCCTGCTGGGGGGCCCAAATAGCGTAATTTCTACATAACTTTAATATTTTGTACTGGACCCATCCTCGAATACGTCGCCGTTGAACTGCCCGCGCGCAGACGCGTCTCTGGACACCTCACACGTCGGTCTAGCTCAGAAAAACGGAAAAAACTTTTGCTAACTCGTTGCGAAAATTCTAACTTAGTGATACAGTGAGCCTCATACAATACGAAATCTTGAATACTAAAAGGCCGATTTGTTCGCGGTTTTCGACGATATCCTTCGTAATTAGGCTACCGCCCACCGTTTTAGCTGTCAGAATCCATTTTTCTTCATGGGAAGTAGGCGAATGTGCTAGGTAGTTGAAGTTTTCGTTATTTTTTTATAACGATAAATAATGTAAATTTGCTTAATATTCTTACTATCTACTCAGTTTATTTTCATATAATTAAGTACTTATCCACCGCACCTTCCGGGTGGACTGCGATCCTCGATCGGTTCTGCCTGCTGGGGGGCCCAAATAGCGTAATTTCTACATAACTTTAATATTTTGTACTGGACCCATCCTCGAATACGTCGCCGTTGAACTGCCCGCGCGCAGACGCGTCTCTGGACACCTCACACGTCGGTCTAGCTCAGAAAAACGGAAAAAACTTTTGCTAACTCGTTGCGAAAATTCTAACTTAGTGATACAGTGAGCCTCATACAATACGAAATCTTGAATACTAAAAGGCCGATTTGTTCGCGGTTTTCGACGATATCCTTCGTAATTAGGCTACCGCCCACCGTTTTAGCTGTCAGAATCCATTTTTCTTCATGGGAAGTAGGCGAATGTGCTAGGTAGTTGAAGTTTTCGTTATTTTTTTATAACGATAAATAATGTAAATTTGCTTAATATTCTTACTATCTACTCAGTTTATTTTCATATAATTAAGTACTTATCCACCGCACCTTCCGGGTGGACTGCGATCCTCGATCGGTTCTGCCTGCTGGGGGGCCCAAATAGCGTAATTTCTACATAACTTTAATATTTTGTACTGGACCCATCCTCGAATACGTCGCCGTTGAACTGCCCGCGCGCAGACGCGTCTCTGGACACCTCACACGTCGGTCTAGCTCAGAAAAACGGAAAAAACTTTTGCTAACTCGTTGCGAAAATTCTAACTTAGTGATACAGTGAGCCTCATACAATACGAAATCTTGAATACTAAAAGGCCGATTTGTTCGCGGTTTTCGACGATATCCTTCGTAATTAGGCTACCGCCCACCGTTTTAGCTGTCAGAATCCATTTTTCTTCATGGGAAGTAGGCGAATGTGCTAGGTAGTTGAAGTTTTCGTTATTTTTTTATAACGATAAATAATGTAAATTTGCTTAATATTCTTACTATCTACTCAGTTTATTTTCATATAATTAAGTACTTATCCACCGCACCTTCCGGGTGGACTGCGATCCTCGATCGGTTCTGCCTGCTGGGGGGCCCAAATAGCGTAATTTCTACATAACTTTAATATTTTGTACTGGACCCATCCTCGAATACGTCGCCGTTGAACTGCCCGCGCGCAGACGCGTCTCTGGACACCTCACACGTCGGTCTAGCTCAGAAAAACGGAAAAAACTTTTGCTAACTCGTTGCGAAAATTCTAACTTAGTGATACAGTGAGCCTCATACAATACGAAATCTTGAATACTAAAAGGCCGATTTGTTCGCGGTTTTCGACGATATCCTTCGTAATTAGGCTACCGCCCACCGTTTTAGCTGTCAGAATCCATTTTTCTTCATGGGAAGTAGGCGAATGTGCTAGGTAGTTGAAGTTTTCGTTATTTTTTTATAACGATAAATAATGTAAATTTGCTTAATATTCTTACTATCTACTCAGTTTATTTTCATATAATTAAGTACTTATCCACCGCACCTTCCGGGTGGACTGCGATCCTCGATCGGTTCTGCCTGCTGGGGGGCCCAAATAGCGTAATTTCTACATAACTTTAATATTTTGTACTGGACCCATCCTCGAATACGTCGCCGTTGAACTGCCCGCGCGCAGACGCGTCTCTGGACACCTCACACGTCGGTTTAGCTCAGAAAAACGGAAAAAACTTTTGCTAACTCGTTGCGAAAATTCTAACTTAGTGATACAGTGAGCCTCATACAATACGAAATCTTGAATACTAAAAGGCCGATTTGTTCGCGGTTTTCGACGATATCCTTCGTAATTAGGCTACCGCCCACCGTTTTAGCTGTCAGAATCCATTTTTCTTCATGGGAAGTAGGCGAATGTGCTAGGTAGTTGAAGTTTTCGTTATTTTTTTATAACGATAAATAATGTAAATTTGCTTAATATTCTTACTATCTACTCAGTTTATTTTCATATAATTAAGTACTTATCCACCGCACCTTCCGGGTGGACTGCGATCCTCGATCGGTTCTGCCTGCTGGGGGGCCCAAATAGCGTAATTTCTACATAACTTTAATATTTTGTACTGGACCCATCCTCGAATACGTCGCCGTTGAACTGCCCGCGCGCAGACGCGTCTCTGGACACCTCACACGTCGGTCTAGCTCAGAAAAACGGAAAAAACTTTTGCTAACTCGTTGCGAAAATTCTAACTTAGTGATACAGTGAGCCTCATACAATACGAAATCTTGAATACTAAAAGGCCGATTTGTTCGCGGTTTTCGACGATATCCTTCGTAATTAGGCTACCGCCCACCGTTTTAGCTGTCAGAATCCATTTTTCTTCATGGGAAGTAGGCGAATGTGCTAGGTAGTTGAAGTTTTCGTTATTTTTTTATAACGATAAATAATGTAAATTTGCTTAATATTCTTACTATCTACTCAGTTTATTTTCATATAATTAAGTACTTATCCACCGCACCTTCCGGGTGGACTGCGATCCTCGATCGGTTCTGCCTGCTGGGGGGCCCAAATAGCGTAATTTCTACATAACTTTAATATTTTGTACTGGACCCATCCTCGAATACGTCGCCGTTGAACTGCCCGCGCGCAGACGCGTCTCTGGACACCTCACACGTCAGTCTAGCTCAGAAAAACGGAAAAAACTTTTGCTAACTCGTTGCGAAAATTCTAACTTAGTGATACAGTGAGCCTCATACAATACGAAATCTTGAATACTAAAAGGCCGATTTGTTCGCGGTTTTCGACGATATCCTTCGTAATTAGGCTACCGCCCACCGTTTTAGCTGTCAGAATCCATTTTTCTTCATGGGAAGTAGGCGAATGTGCTAGGTAGTTGAAGTTTTCGTTATTTTTTTATAACGATAAATAATGTAAATTTGCTTAATATTCTTACTATCTACTCAGTTTATTTTCATATAATTAAGTACTTATCCACCGCACCTTCCGGGCGGACTGCGATCCTCGATCGGTTCTGCCTGCTGGGGGGCCCAAATAGCGTAATTTCTACATAACTTTAATATTTTGTACTGGACCCATCCTCGAATACGTCGCCGTTGAACTGCCCGCGCGCAGACGCGTCTCTGGACACCTCACACGTCGGTCTAGCTCAGAAAAACGGAAAAAACTTTTGCTAACTCGTTGCGAAAATTCTAACTTAGTGATACAGTGAGCCTCATACAATACGAAATCTTGAATACTAAAAGGCCGATTTGTTCGCGGTTTTCGACGATATCCTTCGTAATTAGGCTACCGCCCACCGTTTTAGCTGTCAGAATCCATTTTTCTTCATGGGAAGTAGGCGAATGTGCTAGGTAGTTGAAGTTTTCGTTATTTTTTTATAACGATAAATAATGTAAATTTGCTTAATATTCTTACTATCTACTCAGTTTATTTTCATATAATTAAGTACTTATCCACCGCACCTTCCGGGTGGACTGCGATCCTCGATCGGTTCTGCCTGCTGGGGGGCCCAAATAGCGTAATTTCTACATAACTTTAATATTTTGTACTGGACCCATCCTCGAATACGTCGCCGTTGAACTGCCCGCGCGCAGACGCGTCTCTGGACACCTCACACGTCGGTCTAGCTCAGAAAAACGGAAAAAACTTTTGCTAACTCGTTGCGAAAATTCTAACTTAGTGATACAGTGAGCCTCATACAATACGAAATCTTGAATACTAAAAGGCCGATTTGTTCGCGGTTTTCGACGATATCCTTCGTAATTAGGCTACCGCCCACCGTTTTAGCTGTCAGAATCCATTTTTCTTCATGGGAAGTAGGCGAATGTGCTAGGTAGTTGAAGTTTTCGTTATTTTTTTATAACGATAAATAATGTAAATTTGCTTAATATTCTTACTATCTACTCAGTTTATTTTCATATAATTAAGTACTTATCCACCGCACCTTCCGGGTGGACTGCGATCCTCGATCGGTTCTGCCTGCTGGGGGGCCCAAATAGCGTAATTTCTACATAACTTTAATATTTTGTACTGGACCCATCCTCGAATACGTCGCCGTTGAACTGCCCGCGCGCAGACGCGTCTCTGGACACCTCACACGTCGGTCTAGCTCAGAAAAACGGAAAAAACTTTTGCTAACTCGTTGCGAAAATTCTAACTTAGTGATACAGTGAGCCTCATACAATACGAAATCTTGAATACTAAAAGGCCGATTTGTTCGCGGTTTTCGACGATATCCTTCGTAATTAGGCTACCGCCCACCGTTTTAGCTGTCAGAATCCATTTTTCTTCATGGGAAGTAGGCGAATGTGCTAGGTAGTTGAAGTTTTCGTTATTTTTTTATAACGATAAATAATGTAAATTTGCTTAATATTCTTACTATCTACTCAGTTTATTTTCATATAATTAAGTACTTATCCGCCGCACCTTCCGGGTGGACTGCGATCCTCGATCGGTTCTGCCTGCTGGGGGGCCCAAATAGCGTAATTTCTACATAACTTTAATATTTTGTACTGGACCCATCCTCGAATACGTCGCCGTTGAACTGCCCGCGCGCAGACGCGTCTCTGGACACCTCACACGTCGGTCTAGCTCAGAAAAACGGAAAAAACTTTTGCTAACTCGTTGCGAAAATTCTAACTTAGTGATACAGTGAGCCTCATACAATACGAAATCTTGAATACTAAAAGGCCGATTTGTTCGCGGTTTTCGACGATATCCTTCGTAATTAGGCTACCGCCCACCGTTTTAGCTGTCAGAATCCATTTTTCTTCATGGGAAGTAGGCGAATGTGCTAGGTAGTTGAAGTTTTCGTTATTTTTTTATAACGATAAATAATGTAAATTTGCTTAATATTCTTACTATCTACTCAGTTTATTTTCATATAATTAAGTACTTATCCACCGCGACTTCCGGGTGGACTGCGATCCTCGATCGGTTCTGCCTGCTGGGGGGCCCAAATAGCGTAATTTCTACATAACTTTAATATTTTGTACTGGACCCATCCTCGAATACGTCGCCGTTGAACTGCCCGCGCGCAGACGCGTCTCTGGACACCTCACACGTCGGTCTAGCTCAGAAAAACGGAAAAAACTTTTGCTAACTCGTTGCGAAAATTCTAACTTAGTGATACAGTGAGCCTCATACAATACGAAATCTTGAATACTAAAAGGCCGATTTGTTCGCGGTTTTCGACGATATCCTTCGTAATTAGGCTACCGCCCACCGTTTTAGCTGTCAGAATCCATTTTTCTTCATGGGAAGTAGGCGAATGTGCTAGGTAGTTGAAGTTTTCGTTATTTTTTTATAACGATAAATAATGTAAATTTGCTTAATATTCTTACTATCTACTCAGTTTATTTTCATATAATTAAGTACTTATCCACCGCACCTTCCGGGTGGACTGCGATCCTCGATCGGTTCTGCCTGCTGGGGGGCCCAAATAGCGTAATTTCTACATAACTTTAATATTTTGTACTGGACCCATCCTCGAATACGTCGCCGTTGAACTGCCCGCGCGCAGACGCGTCTCTGGACACCTCACACGTCGGTCTAGCTCAGAAAAACGGAAAAAACTTTTGCTAACTCGTTGCGAAAATTCTAACTTAGTGATACAGTGAGCCTCATACAATACGAAATCTTGAATACTAAAAGGCCGATTTGTTCGCGGTTTTCGACGATATCCTTCGTAATTAGGCTACCGCCCACCGTTTTAGCTGTCAGAATCCATTTTTCTTCATGGGAAGTAGGCGAATGTGCTAGGTAGTTGAAGTTTTCGTTATTTTTTTATAACGATAAATAATGTAAATTTGCTTAATATTCTTACTATCTACTCAGTTTATTTTCATATAATTAAGTACTTATCCACCGCACCTTCCGGGTGGACTGCGATCCTCGATCGGTTCTGCCTGCTGGGGGGCCCAAATAGCGTAATTTCTACATAACTTTAATATTTTGTACTGGACCCATCCTCGAATACGTCGCCGTTGAACTGCCCGCGCGCAGACGCGTCTCTGGACACCTCACACGTCGGTCTAGCTCAGAAAAACGGAAAAAACTTTTGCTAACTCGTTGCGAAAATTCTAACTTAGTGATACAGTGAGCCTCATACAATACGAAATCTTGAATACTAAAAGGCCGATTTGTTCGCGGTTTTCGACGATATCCTTCGTAATTAGGCTACCGCCCACCGTTTTAGCTGTCAGAATCCATTTTTCTTCATGGGAAGTAGGCGAATGTGCTAGGTAGTTGAAGTTTTCGTTATTTTTTTATAACGATAAATAATGTAAATTTGCTTAATATTCTTACTATCTACTCAGTTTATTTTCATATAATTAAGTACTTATCCACCGCACCTTCCGGGTGGACTGCGATCCTCGATCGGTTCTGCCTGCTGGGGGGCCCAAATAGCGTAATTTCTACATAACTTTAATATTTTGTACTGGACCCATCCTCGAATACGTCGCCGTTGAACTGCCCGCGCGCAGACGCGTCTCTGGACACCTCACACGTCGGTCTAGCTCAGAAAAACGGAAAAAACTTTTGCTAACTCGTTGCGAAAATTCTAACTTAGTGATACAGTGAGCCTCATACAATACGAAATCTTGAATACTAAAAGGCCGATTTGTTCGCGGTTTTCGACGATATCCTTCGTAATTAGGCTACCGCCCACCGTTTTAGCTGTCAGAATCCATTTTTCTTCATGGGAAGTAGGCGAATGTGCTAGGTAGTTGAAGTTTTCGTTATTTTTTTATAACGATAAATAATGTAAATTTGCTTAATATTCTTACTATCTACTCAGTTTATTTTCATATAATTAAGTACTTATCCACCGCACCTTCCGGGTGGACTGCGATCCTCGATCGGTTCTGCCTGCTGGGGGGCCCAAATAGCGTAATTTCTACATAACTTTAATATTTTGTACTGGACCCATCCTCGAATACGTCGCCGTTGAACTGCCCGCGCGCAGACGCGTCTCTGGACACCTCACACGTCGGTCTAGCTCAGAAAAACGGAAAAAACTTTTGCTAACTCGTTGCGAAAATTCTAACTTAGTGATACAGTGAGCCTCATACAATACGAAATCTTGAATACTAAAAGGCCGATTTGTTCGCGGTTTTCGACGATATCCTTCGTAATTAGGCTACCGCCCACCGTTTTAGCTGTCAGAATCCATTTTTCTTCATGGGAAGTAGGCGAATGTGCTAGGTAGTTGAAGTTTTCGTTATTTTTTTATAACGATAAATAATGTAAATTTGCTTAATATTCTTACTATCTACTCAGTTTATTTTCATATAATTAAGTACTTATCCACCGCACCTTCCGGGTGGACTGCGATCCTCGATCGGTTCTGCCTGCTGGGGGGCCCAAATAGCGTAATTTCTACATAACTTTAATATTTTGTACTGGACCCATCCTCGAATACGTCGCCGTTGAACTGCCCGCGCGCAGACGCGTCTCTGGACACCTCACACGTCGGTCTAGCTCAGAAAAACGGAAAAAACTTTTGCTAACTCGTTGCGAAAATTCTAACTTAGTGATACAGTGAGCCTCATACAATACGAAATCTTGAATACTAAAAGGCCGATTTGTTCGCGGTTTTCGACGATATCCTTCGTAATTAGGCTACCGCCCACCGTTTTAGCTGTCAGAATCCATTTTTCTTCATGGGAAGTAGGCGAATGTGCTAGGTAGTTGAAGTTTTCGTTATTTTTTTATAACGATAAATAATGTAAATTTGCTTAATATTCTTACTATCTACTCAGTTTATTTTCATATAATTAAGTACTTATCCACCGCACCTTCCGGGTGGACTGCGATTCTCGATCGGTTCTGCCTGCTGGGGGGCCCAAATAGCGTAATTTCTACATAACTTTAATATTTTGTACTGGACCCATCCTCGAATACGTCGCCGTTGAACTGCCCGCGCGCAGACGCGTCTCTGGACACCTCACACGTCGGTCTAGCTCAGAAAAACGGAAAAAACTTTTGCTAACTCGTTGCGAAAATTCTAACTTAGTGATACAGTGAGCCTCATACAATACGAAATCTTGAATACTAAAAGGCCGATTTGTTCGCGGTTTTCGACGATATCCTTCGTAATTACGCTACCGCCCACCGTTTTAGCTGTCAGAATCCATTTTTCTTCATGGGAAGTAGGCGAATGTGCTAGGTAGTTGAAGTTTTCGTTATTTTTTTATAACGATAAATAATGTAAATTTGCTTAATATTCTTACTATCTACTCAGTTTATTTTCATATAATTAAGTACTTATCCACCGCACCTTCCGGGTGGACTGCGATCCTCGATCGGTTCTGCCTGCTGGGGGGCCCAAATAGCGTAATTTCTACATAACTTTAATATTTTGTACTGGACCCATCCTCGAATACGTCGCCGTTGAACTGCCCGCGCGCAGACGCGTCTCTGGACACCTCACACGTCGGTCTAGCTCAGAAAAACGGAAAAAACTTTTGCTAACTCGTTGCGAAAATTCTTACTTAGTGATACAGTGAGCCTCATACAATACGAAATCTTGAATACTAAAAGGCCGATTTGTTCGCGGTTTTCGACGATATCCTTCGTAATTAGGCTACCGCCCACCGTTTTAGCTGTCAGAATCCATTTTTCTTCATGGGAAGTAGGCGAATGTGCTAAGTAGTTGAAGTTTTCGTTATTTTTTTATAACGATAAATAATGTAAATTTGCTTAATATTCTTACTATCTACTCAGTTTATTTTCATATAATTAAGTACTTATCCACCGCACCTTCCGGGTGGACTGCGATCCTCGATCGGTTCTGCCTGCTGGGGGGCCCAAATAGCGTAATTTCTACATAACTTTAATATTTTGTACTGGACCCATCCTCGAATACGTCGCCGTTGAACTGCCCGCGCGCAGACGCGTCTCTGGACACCTCACACGTCGGTCTAGCTCAGAAAAACGGAAAAAACTTTTGCTAACTCGTTGCGAAAATTCTAACTTAGTGATACAGTGAGCCTCATACAATACGAAATCTTGAATACTAAAAGGCCGATTTGTTCGCGGTTTTCGACGATATCCTTCGTAATTAGGCTACCGCCCACCGTTTTAGCTGTCAGAATCCATTTTTCTTCATGGGAAGTAGGCGAATGTGCTAGGTAGTTGAAGTTTTCGTTATTTTTTTATAACGATAAATAATGTAAATTTGCTTAATATTCTTACTATCTACTCAGTTTATTTTCATATAATTAAGTACTTATCCACCGCACCTTCCGGGTGGACTGCGATCCTCGATCGGTTCTGCCTGCTGGGGGGCCCAAATAGCGTAATTTCTACATAACTTTAATATTTTGTACTGGACCCATCCTCGAATACGTCGCCGTTGAACTGCCCGCGCGCAGACGCGTCTCTGGACACCTCACACGTCGGTCTAGCTCAGAAAAACGGAAAAAACTTTTGCTAACTCGTTGCGAAAATTCTAACTTAGTGATACAGTGAGCCTCATACAATACGAAATCTTGAATACTAAAAGGCCGATTTGTTCGCGGTTTTCGACGATATCCTTCGTAATTAGGCTACCGCCCACCGTTTTAGCTGTCAGAATCCATTTTTCTTCATGGGAAGTAGGCGAATGTGCTAGGTAGTTGAAGTTTTCGTTATTTTTTTATAACGATAAATAATGTAAATTTGCTTAATATTCTTACTATCTACTCAGTTTATTTTCATATAATTAAGTACTTATCCACCGCACCTTCCGGGTGGACTGCGATCCTCGATCGGTTCTGCCTGCTGGGGGGCCCAAATAGCGTAATTTCTACATAACTTTAATATTTTGTACTGGACCCATCCTCGAATACGTCGCCGTTGAACTGCCCGCGCGCAGACGCGTCTCTGGACACCTCACACGTCGGTCTAGCTCAGAAAAACGGAAAAAACTTTTGCTAACTCGTTGCGAAAATTCTAACTTAGTGATACAGTGAGCCTCATACAATACGAAATCTTGAATACTAAAAGGCCGATTTGTTCGCGGTTTTCGACGATATCCTTCGTAATTAGGCTACCGCCCACCGTTTTAGCTGTCAGAATCCATTTTTCTTCATGGGAAGTAGGCGAATGTGCTAGGTAGTTGAAGTTTTCGTTATTTTTTTATAACGATAAATAATGTAAATTTGCTTAATATTCTTACTATCTACTCAGTTTATTTTCATATAATTAAGTACTTATCCACCGCACCTTCCGGGTGGACTGCGATCCTCGATCGGTTCTGCCTGCTGGGGGGCCCAAATAGCGTAATTTCTACATAACTTTAATATTTTGTACTGGACCCATCCTCGAATACGTCGCCGTTGAACTGCCCGCGCGCAGACGCGTCTCTGGACACCTCACACGTCGGTCTAGCTCAGAAAAACGGAAAAAACTTTTGCTAACTCGTTGCGAAAATTCTAACTTAGTGATACAGTGAGCCTCATACAATACGAAATCTTGAATACTAAAAGGCCGATTTGTTCGCGGTTTTCGACGATATCCTTCGTAATTAGGCTACCGCCCACCGTTTTAGCTGTCAGAATCCATTTTTCTTCATGGGAAGTAGGCGAATGTGCTAGGTAGTTGAAGTTTTCGTTATTTTTTTATAACGATAAATAATGTAAATTTGCTTAATATTCTTACTATCTACTCAGTTTATTTTCATATAATTAAGTACTTATCCACCGCACCTTCCGGGTGGACTGCGATTCTCGATCGGTTCTGCCTGCTGGGGGGCCCAAATAGCGTAATTTCTACATAACTTTAATATTTTGTACTGGACCCATCCTCGAATACGTCGCCGTTGAACTGCCCGCGCGCAGACGCGTCTCTGGACACCTCACACGTCGGTCTAGCTCAGAAAAACGGAAAAAACTTTTGCTAACTCGTTGCGAAAATTCTAACTTAGTGATACAGTGAGCCTCATACAATACGAAATCTTGAATACTAAAAGGCCGATTTGTTCGCGGTTTTCGACGATATCCTTCGTAATTAGGCTACCGCCCACCGTTTTAGCTGTCAGAATCCATTTTTCTTCATGGGAAGTAGGCGAATGTGCTAGGTAGTTGAAGTTTTCGTTATTTTTTTATAACGATAAATAATGTAAATTTGCTTAATATTCTTACTATCTACTCAGTTTATTTTCATATAATTAAGTACTTATCCACCGCACCTTCCGGGTGGACTGCGATCCTCGATCGGTTCTGCCTGCTGGGGGGCCCAAATAGCGTAATTTCTACATAACTTTAATATTTTGTACTGGACCCATCCTCGAATACGTCGCTGTTGAACTGCCCGCGCGCAGACGCGTCTCTGGACACCTCACACGTCGGTCTAGCTCAGAAAAACGGAAAAAACTTTTGCTAACTCGTTGCGAAAATTCTTACTTAGTGATACAGTGAGCCTCATACAATACGAAATCTTGAATACTAAAAGGCCGATTTGTTCGCGGTTTTCGACGATATCCTTCGTAATTAGGCTACCGCCCACCGTTTTAGCTGTCAGAATCCATTTTTCTTCATGGGAAGTAGGCGAATGTGCTAGGTAGTTGAAGTTTTCGTTATTTTTTTATAACGATAAATAATGTAAATTTGCTTAATATTCTTACTATCTACTCAGTTTATTTTCATATAATTAAGTACTTATCCACCGCACCTTCCGGGTGGACTGCGATCCTCGATCGGTTCTGCCTGCTGGGGGGCCCAAATAGCGTAATTTCTACATAACTTTAATATTTTGTACTGGACCCATCCTCGAATACGTCGCCGTTGAACTGCCCGCGCGCAGACGCGTCTCTGGACACCTCACACGTCGGTCTAGCTCAGAAAAACGGAAAAAACTTTTGCTAACTCGTTGCGAAAATTCTAACTTAGTGATACAGTGAGCCTCATACAATACGAAATCTTGAATACTAAAAGGCCGATTTGTTCGCGGTTTTCGACGATATCCTTCGTAATTAGGCTACCGCCCACCGTTTTAGCTGTCAGAATCCATTTTTCTTCATGGGAAGTAGGCGAATGTGCTAGGTAGTTGAAGTTTTCGTTATTTTTTTATAACGATAAATAATGTAAATTTGCTTAATATTCTTACTATCTACTCAGTTTATTTTCATATAATTAAGTACTTATCCACCGCACCTTCCGGGTGGACTGCGATCCTCGATCGGTTCTGCCTGCTGGGGGGCCCAAATAGCGTAATTTCTACATAACTTTAATATTTTGTACTGGACCCATCCTCGAATACGTCGCCGTTGAACTGCCCGCGCGCAGACGCGTCTCTGGACACCTCACACGTCGGTCTAGCTCAGAAAAACGGAAAAAACTTTTGCTAACTCGTTGCGAAAATTCTAACTTAGTGATACAGTGAGCCTCATACAATACGAAATCTTGAATACTAAAAGGCCGATTTGTTCGCGGTTTTCGACGATATCCTTCGTAATTAGGCTACCGCCCACCGTTTTAGCTGTCAGAATCCATTTTTCTTCATGGGAAGTAGGCGAATGTGCTAGGTAGTTGAAGTTTTCGTTATTTTTTTATAACGATAAATAATGTAAATTTGCTTAATATTCTTACTATCTACTCAGTTTATTTTCATATAATTAAGTACTTATCCACCGCACCTTCCGGGTGGACTGCGATCCTCGATCGGTTCTGCCTGCTGGGGGGCCCAAATAGCGTAATTTCTACATAACTTTAATATTTTGTACTGGACCCATCCTCGAATACGTCGCCGTTGAACTGCCCGCGCGCAGACGCGTCTCTGGACACCTCACACGTCGGTCTAGCTCAGAAAAACGGAAAAAACTTTTGCTAACTCGTTGCGAAAATTCTAACTTAGTGATACAGTGAGCCTCATACAATACGAAATCTTGAATACTAAAAGGCCGATTTGTTCGCGGTTTTCGACGATATCCTTCGTAATTAGGCTACCGCCCACCGTTTTAGCTGTCAGAATCCATTTTTCTTCATGGGAAGTAGGCGAATGTGCTAGGTAGTTGAAGTTTTCGTTATTTTTTTATAACGATAAATAATGTAAATTTGCTTAATATTCTTACTATCTACTCAGTTTATTTTCATATAATTAAGTACTTATCCACCGCACCTTCCGGGTGGACTGCGATCCTCGATCGGTTCTGCCTGCTGGGGGGCCCAAATAGCGTAATTTCTACATAACTTTAATATTTTGTACTGGACCCATCCTCGAATACGTCGCCGTTGAACTGCCCGCGCGCAGACGCGTCTCTGGACACCTCACACGTCGGTTTAGCTCAGAAAAACGGAAAAAACTTTTGCTAACTCGTTGCGAAAATTCTAACTTAGTGATACAGTGAGCCTCATACAATACGAAATCTTGAATACTAAAAGGCCGATTTGTTCGCGGTTTTCGACGATATCCTTCGTAATTAGGCTACCGCCCACCGTTTTAGCTGTCAGAATCCATTTTTCTTCATGGGAAGTAGGCGAATGTGCTAGGTAGTTGAAGTTTTCGTTATTTTTTTATAACGATAAATAATGTAAATTTGCTTAATATTCTTACTATCTACTCAGTTTATTTTCATATAATTAAGTACTTATCCACCGCACCTTCCGGGTGGACTGCGATCCTCGATCGGTTCTGCCTGCTGGGGGGCCCAAATAGCGTAATTTCTACATAACTTTAATATTTTGTACTGGACCCATCCTCGAATACGTCGCCGTTGAACTGCCCGCGCGCAGACGCGTCTCTGGACACCTCACACGTCGGTCTAGCTCAGAAAAACGGAAAAAACTTTTGCTAACTCGTTGCGAAAATTCTAACTTAGTGATACAGTGAGCCTCATACAATACGAAATCTTGAATACTAAAAGGCCGATTTGTTCGCGGTTTTCGACGATATCCTTCGTAATTAGGCTACCGCCCACCGTTTTAGCTGTCAGAATCCATTTTTCTTCATGGGAAGTAGGCGAATGTGCTAGGTAGTTGAAGTTTTCGTTATTTTTTTATAACGATAAATAATGTAAATTTGCTTAATATTCTTACTATCTACTCAGTTTATTTTCATATAATTAAGTACTTATCCACCGCACCTTCCGGGTGGACTGCGATCCTCGATCGGTTCTGCCTGCTGGGGGGCCCAAATAGCGTAATTTCTACATAACTTTAATATTTTGTACTGGACCCATCCTCGAATACGTCGCCGTTGAACTGCCCGCGCGCAGACGCGTCTCTGGACACCTCACACGTCGGTCTAGCTCAGAAAAACGGAAAAAACTTTTGCTAACTCGTTGCGAAAATTCTAACTTAGTGATACAGTGAGCCTCATACAATACGAAATCTTGAATACTAAAAGGCCGATTTGTTCGCGGTTTTCGACGATATCCTTCGTAATTAGGCTACCGCCCACCGTTTTAGCTGTCAGAATCCATTTTTCTTCATGGGAAGTAGGCGAATGTGCTAGGTAGTTGAAGTTTTCGTTATTTTTTTATAACGATAAATAATGTAAATTTGCTTAATATTCTTACTATCTACTCAGTTTATTTTCATATAATTAAGTACTTATCCACCGCACCTTCCGGGCGGACTGCGATCCTCGATCGGTTCTGCCTGCTGGGGGGCCCAAATAGCGTAATTTCTACATAACTTTAATATTTTGTACTGGACCCATCCTCGAATACGTCGCCGTTGAACTGCCCGCGCGCAGACGCGTCTCTGGACACCTCACACGTCGGTCTAGCTCAGAAAAACGGAAAAAACTTTTGCTAACTCGTTGCGAAAATTCTAACTTAGTGATACAGTGAGCCTCATACAATACGAAATCTTGAATACTAAAAGGCCGATTTGTTCGCGGTTTTCGACGATATCCTTCGTAATTAGGCTACCGCCCACCGTTTTAGCTGTCAGAATCCATTTTTCTTCATGGGAAGTAGGCGAATGTGCTAGGTAGTTGAAGTTTTCGTTATTTTTTTATAACGATAAATAATGTAAATTTGCTTAATATTCTTACTATCTACTCAGTTTATTTTCATATAATTAAGTACTTATCCACCGCACCTTCCGGGTGGACTGCGATCCTCGATCGGTTCTGCCTGCTGGGGGGCCCAAATAGCGTAATTTCTACATAACTTTAATATTTTGTACTGGACCCATCCTCGAATACGTCGCCGTTGAACTGCCCGCGCGCAGACGCGTCTCTGGACACCTCACACGTCGGTCTAGCTCAGAAAAACGGAAAAAACTTTTGCTAACTCGTTGCGAAAATTCTAACTTAGTGATACAGTGAGCCTCATACAATACGAAATCTTGAATACTAAAAGGCCGATTTGTTCGCGGTTTTCGACGATATCCTTCGTAATTAGGCTACCGCCCACCGTTTTAGCTGTCAGAATCCATTTTTCTTCATGGGAAGTAGGCGAATGTGCTAGGTAGTTGAAGTTTTCGTTATTTTTTTATAACGATAAATAATGTAAATTTGCTTAATATTCTTACTATCTACTCAGTTTATTTTCATATAATTAAGTACTTATCCACCGCACCTTCCGGGTGGACTGCGATCCTCGATCGGTTCTGCCTGCTGGGGGGCCCAAATAGCGTAATTTCTACATAACTTTAATATTTTGTACTGGACCCATCCTCGAATACGTCGCCGTTGAACTGCCCGCGCGCAGACGCGTCTCTGGACACCTCACACGTCGGTCTAGCTCAGAAAAACGGAAAAAACTTTTGCTAACTCGTTGCGAAAATTCTAACTTAGTGATACAGTGAGCCTCATACAATACGAAATCTTGAATACTAAAAGGCCGATTTGTTCGCGGTTTTCGACGATATCCTTCGTAATTAGGCTACCGCCCACCGTTTTAGCTGTCAGAATCCATTTTTCTTCATGGGAAGTAGGCGAATGTGCTAGGTAGTTGAAGTTTTCGTTATTTTTTTATAACGATAAATAATGTAAATTTGCTTAATATTCTTACTATCTACTCAGTTTATTTTCATATAATTAAGTACTTATCCACCGCACCTTCCGGGTGGACTGCGATCCTCGATCGGTTCTGCCTGCTGGGGGGCCCAAATAGCGTAATTTCTACATAACTTTAATATTTTGTACTGGACCCATCCTCGAATACGTCGCCGTTGAACTGCCCGCGCGCAGACGCGTCTCTGGACACCTCACACGTCGGTCTAGCTCAGAAAAACGGAAAAAACTTTTGCTAACTCGTTGCGAAAATTCTAACTTAGTGATACAGTGAGCCTCATACAATACGAAATCTTGAATACTAAAAGGCCGATTTGTTCGCGGTTTTCGACGATATCCTTCGTAATTAGGCTACCGCCCACCGTTTTAGCTGTCAGAATCCATTTTTCTTCATGGGAAGTAGGCGAATGTGCTAGGTAGTTGAAGTTTTCGTTATTTTTTTATAACGATAAATAATGTAAATTTGCTTAATATTCTTACTATCTACTCAGTTTATTTTCATATAATTAAGTACTTATCCACCGCACCTTCCGGGTGGACTGCGATCCTCGATCGGTTCTGCCTGCTGGGGGGCCCAAATAGCGTAATTTCTACATAACTTTAATATTTTGTACTGGACCCATCCTCGAATACGTCGCCGTTGAACTGCCCGCGCGCAGACGCGTCTCTGGACACCTCACACGTCGGTCTAGCTCAGAAAAACGGAAAAAACTTTTGCTAACTCGTTGCGAAAATTCTAACTTAGTGATACAGTGAGCCTCATACAATACGAAATCTTGAATACTAAAAGGCCGATTTGTTCGCGGTTTTCGACGATATCCTTCGTAATTAGGCTACCGCCCACCGTTTTAGCTGTCAGAATCCATTTTTCTTCATGGGAAGTAGGCGAATGTGCTAGGTAGTTGAAGTTTTCGTTATTTTTTTATAACGATAAATAATGTAAATTTGCTTAATATTCTTACTATCTACTCAGTTTATTTTCATATAATTAAGTACTTATCCACCGCACCTTCCGGGTGGACTGCGATCCTCGATCGGTTCTGCCTGCTGGGGGGCCCAAATAGCGTAATTTCTACATAACTTTAATATTTTGTACTGGACCCATCCTCGAATACGTCGCCGTTGAACTGCCCGCGCGCAGACGCGTCTCTGGACACCTCACACGTCGGTCTAGCTCAGAAAAACGGAAAAAACTTTTGCTAACTCGTTGCGAAAATTCTAACTTAGTGATACAGTGAGCCTCATACAATACGAAATCTTGAATACTAAAAGGCCGATTTGTTCGCGGTTTTCGACGATATCCTTCGTAATTAGGCTACCGCCCACCGTTTTAGCTGTCAGAATCCATTTTTCTTCATGGGAAGTAGGCGAATGTGCTAGGTAGTTGAAGTTTTCGTTATTTTTTTATAACGATAAATAATGTAAATTTGCTTAATATTCTTACTATCTACTCAGTTTATTTTCATATAATTAAGTACTTATCCACCGCACCTTCCGGGTGGACTGCGATCCTCGATCGGTTCTGCCTGCTGGGGGGCCCAAATAGCGTAATTTCTACATAACTTTAATATTTTGTACTGGACCCATCCTCGAATACGTCGCCGTTGAACTGCCCGCGCGCAGACGCGTCTCTGGACACCTCACACGTCGGTCTAGCTCAGAAAAACGGAAAAAACTTTTGCTAACTCGTTGCGAAAATTCTAACTTAGTGATACAGTGAGCCTCATACAATACGAAATCTTGAATACTAAAAGGCCGATTTGTTCGCGGTTTTCGACGATATCCTTCGTAATTAGGCTACCGCCCACCGTTTTAGCTGTCAGAATCCATTTTTCTTCATGGGAAGTAGGCGAATGTGCTAGGTAGTTGAAGTTTTCGTTATTTTTTTATAACGATAAATAATGTAAATTTGCTTAATATTCTTACTATCTACTCAGTTTATTTTCATATAATTAAGTACTTATCCACCGCACCTTCCGGGTGGACTGCGATCCTCGATCGGTTCTGCCTGCTGGGGGGCCCAAATAGCGTAATTTCTACATAACTTTAATATTTTGTACTGGACCCATCCTCGAATACGTCGCCGTTGAACTGCCCGCGCGCAGACGCGTCTCTGGACACCTCACACGTCGGTCTAGCTCAGAAAAACGGAAAAAACTTTTGCTAACTCGTTGCGAAAATTCTAACTTAGTGATACAGTGAGCCTCATACAATACGAAATCTTGAATACTAAAAGGCCGATTTGTTCGCGGTTTTCGACGATATCCTTCGTAATTAGGCTACCGCCCACCGTTTTAGCTGTCAGAATCCATTTTTCTTCATGGGAAGTAGGCGAATGTGCTAGGTAGTTGAAGTTTTCGTTATTTTTTTATAACGATAAATAATGTAAATTTGCTTAATATTCTTACTATCTACTCAGTTTATTTTCATATAATTAAGTACTTATCCACCGCACCTTCCGGGTGGACTGCGATCCTCGATCGGTTCTGCCTGCTGGGGGGCCCAAATAGCGTAATTTCTACATAACTTTAATATTTTGTACTGGACCCATCCTCGAATACGTCGCCGTTGAACTGCCCGCGCGCAGACGCGTCTCTGGACACCTCACACGTCGGTCTAGCTCAGAAAAACGGAAAAAACTTTTGCTAACTCGTTGCGAAAATTCTAACTTAGTGATACAGTGAGCCTCATACAATACGAAATCTTGAATACTAAAAGGCCGATTTGTTCGCGGTTTTCGACGATATCCTTCGTAATTAGGCTACCGCCCACCGTTTTAGCTGTCAGAATCCATTTTTCTTCATGGGAAGTAGGCGAATGTGCTAGGTAGTTGAAGTTTTCGTTATTTTTTTATAACGATAAATAATGTAAATTTGCTTAATATTCTTACTATCTACTCAGTTTATTTTCATATAATTAAGTACTTATCCACCGCACCTTCCGGGTGGACTGCGATCCTCGATCGGTTCTGCCTGCTGGGGGGCCCAAATAGCGTAATTTCTACATAACTTTAATATTTTGTACTGGACCCATCCTCGAATACGTCGCCGTTGAACTGCCCGCGCGCAGACGCGTCTCTGGACACCTCACACGTCGGTCTAGCTCAGAAAAACGGAAAAAACTTTTGCTAACTCGTTGCGAAAATTCTAACTTAGTGATACAGTGAGCCTCATACAATACGAAATCTTGAATACTAAAAGGCCGATTTGTTCGCGGTTTTCGACGATATCCTTCGTAATTAGGCTACCGCCCACCGTTTTAGCTGTCAGAATCCATTTTTCTTCATGGGAAGTAGGCGAATGTGCTAGGTAGTTGAAGTTTTCGTTATTTTTTTATAACGATAAATAATGTAAATTTGCTTAATATTCTTACTATCTACTCAGTTTATTTTCATATAATTAAGTACTTATCCACCGCACCTTCCGGGTGGACTGCGATCCTCGATCGGTTCTGCCTGCTGGGGGGCCCAAATAGCGTAATTTCTACATAACTTTAATATTTTGTACTGGACCCATCCTCGAATACGTCGCCGTTGAACTGCCCGCGCGCAGACGCGTCTCTGGACACCTCACACGTCGGTCTAGCTCAGAAAAACGGAAAAAACTTTTGCTAACTCGTTGCGAAAATTCTAACTTAGTGATACAGTGAGCCTCATACAATACGAAATCTTGAATACTAAAAGGCCGATTTGTTCGCGGTTTTCGACGATATCCTTCGTAATTAGGCTACCGCCCACCGTTTTAGCTGTCAGAATCCATTTTTCTTCATGGGAAGTAGGCGAATGTGCTAGGTAGTTGAAGTTTTCGTTATTTTTTTATAACGATAAATAATGTAAATTTGCTTAATATTCTTACTATCTACTCAGTTTATTTTCATATAATTAAGTACTTATCCACCGCACCTTCCGGGTGGACTGCGATCCTCGATCGGTTCTGCCTGCTGGGGGGCCCAAATAGCGTAATTTCTACATAACTTTAATATTTTGTACTGGACCCATCCTCGAATACGTCGCCGTTGAACTGCCCGCGCGCAGACGCGTCTCTGGACACCTCACACGTCGGTCTAGCTCAGAAAAACGGAAAAAACTTTTGCTAACTCGTTGCGAAAATTCTAACTTAGTGATACAGTGAGCCTCATACAATACGAAATCTTGAATACTAAAAGGCCGATTTGTTCGCGGTTTTCGACGATATCCTTCGTAATTAGGCTACCGCCCACCGTTTTAGCTGTCAGAATCCATTTTTCTTCATGGGAAGTAGGCGAATGTGCTAGGTAGTTGAAGTTTTCGTTATTTTTTTATAACGATAAATAATGTAAATTTGCTTAATATTCTTACTATCTACTCAGTTTATTTTCATATAATTAAGTACTTATCCACCGCACCTTCCGGGTGGACTGCGATCCTCGATCGGTTCTGCCTGCTGGGGGGCCCAAATAGCGTAATTTCTACATAACTTTAATATTTTGTACTGGACCCATCCTCGAATACGTCGCCGTTGAACTGCCCGCGCGCAGACGCGTCTCTGGACACCTCACACGTCGGTCTAGCTCAGAAAAACGGAAAAAACTTTTGCTAACTCGTTGCGAAAATTCTAACTTAGTGATACAGTGAGCCTCATACAATACGAAATCTTGAATACTAAAAGGCCGATTTGTTCGCGGTTTTCGACGATATCCTTCGTAATTAGGCTACCGCCCACCGTTTTAGCTGTCAGAATCCATTTTTCTTCATGGGAAGTAGGCGAATGTGCTAGGTAGTTGAAGTTTTCGTTATTTTTTTATAACGATAAATAATGTAAATTTGCTTAATATTCTTACTATCTACTCAGTTTATTTTCATATAATTAAGTACTTATCCACCGCACCTTCCGGGTGGACTGCGATCCTCGATCGGTTCTGCCTGCTGGGGGGCCCAAATAGCGTAATTTCTACATAACTTTAATATTTTGTACTGGACCCATCCTCGAATACGTCGCCGTTGAACTGCCCGCGCGCAGACGCGTCTCTGGACACCTCACACGTCGGTCTAGCTCAGAAAAACGGAAAAAACTTTTGCTAACTCGTTGCGAAAATTCTAACTTAGTGATACAGTGAGCCTCATACAATACGAAATCTTGAATACTAAAAGGCCGATTTGTTCGCGGTTTTCGACGATATCCTTCGTAATTAGGCTACCGCCCACCGTTTTAGCTGTCAGAATCCATTTTTCTTCATGGGAAGTAGGCGAATGTGCTAGGTAGTTGAAGTTTTCGTTATTTTTTTATAACGATAAATAATGTAAATTTGCTTAATATTCTTACTATCTACTCAGTTTATTTTCATATAATTAAGTACTTATCCACCGCACCTTCCGGGTGGACTGCGATCCTCGATCGGTTCTGCCTGCTGGGGGGCCCAAATAGCGTAATTTCTACATAACTTTAATATTTTGTACTGGACCCATCCTCGAATACGTCGCCGTTGAACTGCCCGCGCGCAGACGCGTCTCTGGACACCTCACACGTCGGTCTAGCTCAGAAAAACGGAAAAAACTTTTGCTAACTCGTTGCGAAAATTCTAACTTAGTGATACAGTGAGCCTCATACAATACGAAATCTTGAATACTAAAAGGCCGATTTGTTCGCGGTTTTCGACGATATCCTTCGTAATTAGGCTACCGCCCACCGTTTTAGCTGTCAGAATCCATTTTTCTTCATGGGAAGTAGGCGAATGTGCTAGGTAGTTGAAGTTTTCGTTATTTTTTTATAACGATAAATAATGTAAATTTGCTTAATATTCTTACTATCTACTCAGTTTATTTTCATATAATTAAGTACTTATCCACCGCACCTTCCAGGTGGACTGCGATACTCGATCGGTTCTGCCTGCTGGGGGGCCCAAATAGCGTAATTTCTACATAACTTTAATATTTTGTACTGGACCCATCCTCGAATACGTCGCCGTTGAACTGCCCGCGCGCAGACGCGTCTCTGGACACCTCACACGTCGGTCTAGCTCAGAAAAACGGAAAAAACTTTTGCTAACTCGTTGCGAAAATTCTAACTTAGTGATACAGTGAGCCTCATACAATACGAAATCTTGAATACTAAAAGGCCGATTTGTTCGCGGTTTTCGACGATATCCTTCGTAATTAGGCTACCGCCCACCGTTTTAGCTGTCAGAATCCATTTTTCTTCATGGGAAGTAGGCGAATGTGCTAGGTAGTTGAAGTTTTCGTTATTTTTTTATAACGATAAATAATGTAAATTTGCTTAATATTCTTACTATCTACTCAGTTTATTTTCATATAATTAAGTACTTATCCACCGCACCTTCCGGGTGGACTGCGATCCTCGATCGGTTCTGCCTGCTGGGGGGCCCAAATAGCGTAATTTCTACATAACTTTAATATTTTGTACTGGACCCATCCTCGAATACGTCGCCGTTGAACTGCCCGCGCGCAGACGCGTCTCTGGACACCTCACACGTCGGTCTAGCTCAGAAAAACGGAAAAAACTTTTGCTAACTCGTTGCGAAAATTCTAACTTAGTGATACAGTGAGCCTCATACAATACGAAATCTTGAATACTAAAAGGCCGATTTGTTCGCGGTTTTCGACGATATCCTTCGTAATTAGGCTACCGCCCACCGTTTTAGCTGTCAGAATCCATTTTTCTTCATGGGAAGTAGGCGAATGTGCTAGGTAGTTGAAGTTTTCGTTATTTTTTTATAACGATAAATAATGTAAATTTGCTTAATATTCTTACTATCTACTCAGTTTATTTTCATATAATTAAGTACTTATCCACCGCACCTTCCGGGTGGACTGCGATCCTCGATCGGTTCTGCCTGCTGGGGGGCCCAAATAGCGTAATTTCTACATAACTTTAATATTTTGTACTGGACCCATCCTCGAATACGTCGCCGTTGAACTGCCCGCGCGCAGACGCGTCTCTGGACACCTCACACGTCGGTCTAGCTCAGAAAAACGGAAAAAACTTTTGCTAACTCGTTGCGAAAATTCTAACTTAGTGATACAGTGAGCCTCATACAATACGAAATCTTGAATACTAAAAGGCCGATTTGTTCGCGGTTTTCGACGATATCCTTCGTAATTAGGCTACCGCCCACCGTTTTAGCTGTCAGAATCCATTTTTCTTCATGGGAAGTAGGCGAATGTGCTAGGTAGTTGAAGTTTTCGTTATTTTTTTATAACGATAAATAATGTAAATTTGCTTAATATTCTTACTATCTACTCAGTTTATTTTCATATAATTAAGTACTTATCCACCGCACCTTCCGGGTGGACTGCGATCCTCGATCGGTTCTGCCTGCTGGGGGGCCCAAATAGCGTAATTTCTACATAACTTTAATATTTTGTACTGGACCCATCCTCGAATACGTCGCCGTTGAACTGCCCGCGCGCAGACGCGTCTCTGGACACCTCACACGTCGGTCTAGCTCAGAAAAACGGAAAAAACTTTTGCTAACTCGTTGCGAAAATTCTAACTTAGTGATACAGTGAGCCTCATACAATACGAAATCTTGAATACTAAAAGGCCGATTTGTTCGCGGTTTTCGACGATATCCTTCGTAATTAGGCTACCGCCCACCGTTTTAGCTGTCAGAATCCATTTTTCTTCATGGGAAGTAGGCGAATGTGCTAGGTAGTTGAAGTTTTCGTTATTTTTTTATAACGATAAATAATGTAAATTTGCTTAATATTCTTACTATCTACTCAGTTTATTTTCATATAATTAAGTACTTATCCACCGCACCTTCCGGGTGGACTGCGATCCTCGATCGGTTCTGCCTGCTGGGGGGCCCAAATAGCGTAATTTCTACATAACTTTAATATTTTGTACTGGACCCATCCTCGAATACGTCGCCGTTGAACTGCCCGCGCGCAGACGCGTCTCTGGACACCTCACACGTCGGTCTAGCTCAGAAAAACGGAAAAAACTTTTGCTAACTCGTTGCGAAAATTCTAACTTAGTGATACAGTGAGCCTCATACAATACGAAATCTTGAATACTAAAAGGCCGATTTGTTCGCGGTTTTCGACGATATCCTTCGTAATTAGGCTACCGCCCACCGTTTTAGCTGTCAGAATCCATTTTTCTTCATGGGAAGTAGGCGAATGTGCTAGGTAGTTGAAGTTTTCGTTATTTTTTTATAACGATAAATAATGTAAATTTGCTTAATATTCTTACTATCTACTCAGTTTATTTTCATATAATTAAGTACTTATCCACCGCACCTTCCGGGTGGACTGCGATCCTCGATCGGTTCTGCCTGCTGGGGGGCCCAAATAGCGTAATTTCTACATAACTTTAATATTTTGTACTGGACCCATCCTCGAATACGTCGCCGTTGAACTGCCCGCGCGCAGACGCGTCTCTGGACACCTCACACGTCGGTCTAGCTCAGAAAAACGGAAAAAACTTTTGCTAACTCGTTGCGAAAATTCTAACTTAGTGATACAGTGAGCCTCATACAATACGAAATCTTGAATACTAAAAGGCCGATTTGTTCGCGGTTTTCGACGATATCCTTCGTAATTAGGCTACCGCCCACCGTTTTAGCTGTCAGAATCCATTTTTCTTCATGGGAAGTAGGCGAATGTGCTAGGTAGTTGAAGTTTTCGTTATTTTTTTATAACGATAAATAATGTAAATTTGCTTATTATTCTTACTATCTACTCAGTTTATTTTCATATAATTAAGTACTTATCCACCGCACCTTCCGGGTGGACTGCGATCCTCGATCGGTTCTGCCTGCTGGGGGGCCCAAATAGCGTAATTTCTACATAACTTTAATATTTTGTACTGGACCCATCCTCGAATACGTCGCCGTTGAACTGCCCGCGCGCAGACGCGTCTCTGGACACCTCACACGTCGGTCTAGCTCAGAAAAACGGAAAAAACTTTTGCTAACTCGTTGCGAAAATTCTAACTTAGTGATACAGTGAGCCTCATACAATACGAAATCTTGAATACTAAAAGGCCGATTTGTTCGCGGTTTTCGACGATATCCTTCGTAATTAGGCTACCGCCCACCGTTTTAGCTGTCAGAATCCATTTTTCTTCATGGGAAGTAGGCGAATGTGCTAGGTAGTTGAAGTTTTCGTTATTTTTTTATAACGATAAATAATGTAAATTTGCTTAATATTCTTACTATCTACTCAGTTTATTTTCATATAATTAAGTACTTATCCACCGCACCTTCCGGGTGGACTGCGATCCTCGATCGGTTCTGCCTGCTGGGGGGCCCAAATAGCGTAATTTCTACATAACTTTAATATTTTGTACTGGACCCATCCTCGAATACGTCGCCGTTGAACTGCCCGCGCGCAGACGCGTCTCTGGACACCTCACACGTCGGTCTAGCTCAGAAAAACGGAAAAAACTTTTGCTAACTCGTTGCGAAAATTCTAACTTAGTGATACAGTGAGCCTCATACAATACGAAATCTTGAATACTAAAAGGCCGATTTGTTCGCGGTTTTCGACGATATCCTTCGTAATTAGGCTACCGCCCACCGTTTTAGCTGTCAGAATCCATTTTTCTTCATGGGAAGTAGGCGAATGTGCTAAGTAGTTGAAGTTTTCGTTATTTTTTTATAACGATAAATAATGTAAATTTGCTTAATATTCTTACTATCTACTCAGTTTATTTTCATATAATTAAGTACTTATCCACCGCACCTTCCGGGTGGACTGCGATCCTCGATCGGTTCTGCCTGCTGGGGGGCCCAAATAGCGTAATTTCTACATAACTTTAATATTTTGTACTGGACCCATCCTCGAATACGTCGCCGTTGAACTGCCCGCGCGCAGACGCGTCTCTGGACACCTCACACGTCGGTCTAGCTCAGAAAAACGGAAAAAACTTTTGCTAACTCGTTGCGAAAATTCTAACTTAGTGATACAGTGAGCCTCATACAATACGAAATCTTGAATACTAAAAGGCCGATTTGTTCGCGGTTTTCGACGATATCCTTCGTAATTAGGCTACCGCCCACCGTTTTAGCTGTCAGAATCCATTTTTCTTCATGGGAAGTAGGCGAATGTGCTAGGTAGTTGAAGTTTTCGTTATTTTTTTATAACGATAAATAATGTAAATTTGCTTAATATTCTTACTATCTACTCAGTTTATTTTCATATAATTAAGTACTTATCCACCGCACCTTCCGGGTGGACTGCGATCCTCGATCGGTTCTGCCTGCTGGGGGGCCCAAATAGCGTAATTTCTACATAACTTTAATATTTTGTACTGGACCCATCCTCGAATACGTCGCCGTTGAACTGCCCGCGCGCAGACGCGTCTCTGGACACCTCACACGTCGGTCTAGCTCAGAAAAACGGAAAAAACTTTTGCTAACTCGTTGCGAAAATTCTAACTTAGTGATACAGTGAGCCTCATACAATACGAAATCTTGAATACTAAAAGGCCGATTTGTTCGCGGTTTTCGACGATATCCTTCGTAATTAGGCTACCGCCCACCGTTTTAGCTGTCAGAATCCATTTTTCTTCATGGGAAGTAGGCGAATGTGCTAGGTAGTTGAAGTTTTCGTTATTTTTTTATAACGATAAATAATGTAAATTTGCTTAATATTCTTACTATCTACTCAGTTTATTTTCATATAATTAAGTACTTATCCACCGCACCTTCCGGGTGGACTGCGATCCTCGATCGGTTCTGCCTGCTGGGGGGCCCAAATAGCGTAATTTCTACATAACTTTAATATTTTGTACTGGACCCATCCTCGAATACGTCGCCGTTGAACTGCCCGCGCGCAGACGCGTCTCTGGACACCTCACACGTCGGTCTAGCTCAGAAAAACGGAAAAAACTTTTGCTAACTCGTTGCGAAAATTCTAACTTAGTGATACAGTGAGCCTCATACAATACGAAATCTTGAATACTAAAAGGCCGATTTGTTCGCGGTTTTCGACGATATCCTTCGTAATTAGGCTACCGCCCACCGTTTTAGCTGTCAGAATCCATTTTTCTTCATGGGAAGTAGGCGAATGTGCTAGGTAGTGGAAGTTTTCGTTATTTTTTTATAACGATAAATAATGTAAATTTGCTTAATATTCTTACTATCTACTCAGTTTATTTTCATATAATTAAGTACTTATCCACCGCACCTTCCGGGTGGACTGCGATCCTCGATCGGTTCTGCCTGCTGGGGGGCCCAAATAGCGTAATTTCTACATAACTTTAATATTTTGTACTGGACCCATCCTCGAATACGTCGCCGTTGAACTGCCCGCGCGCAGACGCGTCTCTGGACACCTCACACGTCGGTCTAGCTCAGAAAAACGGAAAAAACTTTTGCTAACTCGTTGCGAAAATTCTAACTTAGTGATACAGTGAGCCTCATACAATACGAAATCTTGAATACTAAAAGGCCGATTTGTTCGCGGTTTTCGACGATATCCTTCGTAATTAGGCTACCGCCCACCGTTTTAGCTGTCAGAATCCATTTTTCTTCATGGGAAGTAGGCGAATGTGCTAGGTAGTTGAAGTTTTCGTTATTTTTTTATAACGATAAATAATGTAAATTTGCTTAATATTCTTACTATCTACTCAGTTTATTTTCATATAATTAAGTACTTATCCACCGCACCTTCCGGGTGGACTGCGATTCTCGATCGGTTCTGCCTGCTGGGGGGCCCAAATAGCGTAATTTCTACATAACTTTAATATTTTGTACTGGACCCATCCTCGAATACGTCGCCGTTGAACTGCCCGCGCGCAGACGCGTCTCTGGACACCTCACACGTCGGTCTAGCTCAGAAAAACGGAAAAAACTTTTGCTAACTCGTTGCGAAAATTCTAACTTAGTGATACAGTGAGCCTCATACAATACGAAATCTTGAATACTAAAAGGCCGATTTGTTCGCGGTTTTCGACGATATCCTTCGTAATTACGCTACCGCCCACCGTTTTAGCTGTCAGAATCCATTTTTCTTCATGGGAAGTAGGCGAATGTGCTAGGTAGTTGAAGTTTTCGTTATTTTTTTATAACGATAAATAATGTAAATTTGCTTAATATTCTTACTATCTACTCAGTTTATTTTCATATAATTAAGTACTTATCCACCGCACCTTCCGGGTGGACTGCGATCCTCGATCGGTTCTGCCTGCTGGGGGGCCCAAATAGCGTAATTTCTACATAACTTTAATATTTTGTACTGGACCCATCCTCGAATACGTCGCCGTTGAACTGCCCGCGCGCAGACGCGTCTCTGGACACCTCACACGTCGGTCTAGCTCAGAAAAACGGAAAAAACTTTTGCTAACTCGTTGCGAAAATTCTTACTTAGTGATACAGTGAGCCTCATACAATACGAAATCTTGAATACTAAAAGGCCGATTTGTTCGCGGTTTTCGACGATATCCTTCGTAATTAGGCTACCGCCCACCGTTTTAGCTGTCAGAATCCATTTTTCTTCATGGGAAGTAGGCGAATGTGCTAGGTAGTTGAAGTTTTCGTTATTTTTTTATAACGATAAATAATGTAAATTTGCTTAATATTCTTACTATCTACTCAGTTTATTTTCATATAATTAAGTACTTATCCACCGCACCTTCCGGGTGGACTGCGATCCTCGATCGGTTCTGCCTGCTGGGGGGCCCAAATAGCGTAATTTCTACATAACTTTAATATTTTGTACTGGACCCATCCTCGAATACGTCGCCGTTGAACTGCCCGCGCGCAGACGCGTCTCTGGACACCTCACACGTCGGTCTAGCTCAGAAAAACGGAAAAAACTTTTGCTAACTCGTTGCGAAAATTCTAACTTAGTGATACAGTGAGCCTCATACAATACGAAATCTTGAATACTAAAAGGCCGATTTGTTCGCGGTTTTCGACGATATCCTTCGTAATTAGGCTACCGCCCACCGTTTTAGCTGTCAGAATCCATTTTTCTTCATGGGAAGTAGGCGAATGTGCTAGGTAGTTGAAGTTTTCGTTATTTTTTTATAACGATAAATAATGTAAATTTGCTTAATATTCTTACTATCTACTCAGTTTATTTTCATATAATTAAGTACTTATCCACCGCACCTTCCGGGTGGACTGCGATCCTCGATCGGTTCTGCCTGCTGGGGGGCCCAAATAGCGTAATTTCTACATAACTTTAATATTTTGTACTGGACCCATCCTCGAATACGTCGCCGTTGAACTGCCCGCGCGCAGACGCGTCTCTGGACACCTCACACGTCGGTCTAGCTCAGAAAAACGGAAAAAACTTTTGCTAACTCGTTGCGAAAATTCTAACTTAGTGATACAGTGAGCCTCATACAATACGAAATCTTGAATACTAAAAGGCCGATTTGTTCGCGGTTTTCGACGATATCCTTCGTAATTAGGCTACCGCCCACCGTTTTAGCTGTCAGAATCCATTTTTCTTCATGGGAAGTAGGCGAATGTGCTAGGTAGTTGAAGTTTTCGTTATTTTTTTATAACGATAAATAATGTAAATTTGCTTAATATTCTTACTATCTACTCAGTTTATTTTCATATAATTAAGTACTTATCCACCGCACCTTCCGGGTGGACTGCGATCCTCGATCGGTTCTGCCTGCTGGGGGGCCCAAATAGCGTAATTTCTACATAACTTTAATATTTTGTACTGGACCCATCCTCGAATACGTCGCCGGTGAACTGCCCGCGCGCAGACGCGTCTCTGGACACCTCACACGTCGGTCTAGCTCAGAAAAACGGAAAAAACTTTTGCTAACTCGTTGCGAAAATTCTAACTTAGTGATACAGTGAGCCTCATACAATACGAAATCTTGAATACTAAAAGGCCGATTTGTTCGCGGTTTTCGACGATATCCTTCGTAATTAGGCTACCGCCCACCGTTTTAGCTGTCAGAATCCATTTTTCTTCATGGGAAGTAGGCGAATGTGCTAGGTAGTTGAAGTTTTCGTTATTTTTTTATAACGATAAATAATGTAAATTTGCTTAATATTCTTACTATCTACTCAGTTTATTTTCATATAATTAAGTACTTATCCACCGCACCTTCCGGGTGGACTGCGATCCTCGATCGGTTCTGCCTGCTGGGGGGCCCAAATAGCGTAATTTCTACATAACTTTAATATTTTGTACTGGACCCATCCTCGAATACGTCGCCGTTGAACTGCCCGCGCGCAGACGCGTCTCTGGACACCTCACACGTCGGTCTAGCTCAGAAAAACGGAAAAAACTTTTGCTAACTCGTTGCGAAAATTCTAACTTAGTGATACAGTGAGCCTCATACAATACGAAATCTTGAATACTAAAAGGCCGATTTGTTCGCGGTTTTCGACGATATCCTTCGTAATTAGGCTACCGCCCACCGTTTTAGCTGTCAGAATCCATTTTTCTTCATGGGAAGTAGGCGAATGTGCTAGGTAGTTGAAGTTTTCGTTATTTTTTTATAACGATAAATAATGTAAATTTGCTTAATATTCTTACTATCTACTCAGTTTATTTTCATATAATTAAGTACTTATCCACCGCACCTTCCGGGTGGACTGCGATCCTCGATCGGTTCTGCCTGCTGGGGGGCCCAAATAGCGTAATTTCTACATAACTTTAATATTTTGTACTGGACCCATCCTCGAATACGTCGCCGTTGAACTGCCCGCGCGCAGACGCGTCTCTGGACACCTCACACGTCGGTCTAGCTCAGAAAAACGGAAAAAACTTTTGCTAACTCGTTGCGAAAATTCTAACTTAGTGATACAGTGAGCCTCATACAATACGAAATCTTGAATACTAAAAGGCCGATTTGTTCGCGGTTTTCGACGATATCCTTCGTAATTAGGCTACCGCCCACCGTTTTAGCTGTCAGAATCCATTTTTCTTCATGGGAAGTAGGCGAATGTGCTAGGTAGTTGAAGTTTTCGTTATTTTTTTATAACGATAAATAATGTAAATTTGCTTAATATTCTTACTATCTACTCAGTTTATTTTCATATAATTAAGTACTTATCCACCGCACCTTCCGGGTGGACTGCGATCCTCGATCGGTTCTGCCTGCTGGGGGGCCCAAATAGCGTAATTTCTACATAACTTTAATATTTTGTACTGGACCCATCCTCGAATACGTCGCCGTTGAACTGCCCGCGCGCAGACGCGTCTCTGGACACCTCACACGTCGGTCTAGCTCAGAAAAACGGAAAAAACTTTTGCTAACTCGTTGCGAAAATTCTAACTTAGTGATACAGTGAGCCTCATACAATACGAAATCTTGAATACTAAAAGGCCGATTTGTTCGCGGTTTTCGACGATATCCTTCGTAATTAGGCTACC